>JAZBHA010001002.1:0-19465 GCA_037464855.1 Iselma pallidipennis | reverse complement strand
CCTGTATCAGATTGTACTAATTGATGTATAACTATTGGATTGAATTCATTTGATGTATCACTATAAACTGGACTATAATGTGCTACACTACTCATATTTGGATCTAATGGACTAACATGTTGTTGCTGTTGTTGTTGGTGGTGTTGCTGTTGTTCAAAATCATTATAATCATTATGTTGTTGGATTAGATTATTTTGATCCAATTTATATTCATCTTTGACATATTCTACCTAAAAGTTTAACAAATTGTAGGTATGAGATAATAATAGAGACCTTTTTGTTGTTGTTGTTGTTATTTACAGCAATATATAGAAATGTTGAATTGTTTGCCAATGGTCCATTATGTGCCCATTGTCCAGCATCAATTATATTCAAATCTGGAGCCCCCTCATCAGGGGGCCCTTCTACTATTGCATCCATTTTGTTTTTTATCACAAAAATCTAGTAATCTAAAAAACACACACAAAAAAAAACAAAATATAATCGATTCATTCATTATTTTTATTAATGGAGGACGAGTCCATTTTGTCTTGATAACGACACAAAAATAACAACAATTACAAACTATTTTTTTTTTGATTAATTACAACTATTTTTTTGAAATTGAAAATAAAAATTTAACAATAAATTGTTGTTAATTTTGAATTTCCTGAACAAAATCGTTTAAATTTAAAAGAATTTAATAAATTTTGTACTTTACCTACCACAACAATTGCGGCCATCTTGCTGCACTTCAATCACAAGCGCCATCTAGTAGTTAACATCAGAACAGAACATAACATCCGTGTGTTTTTAAATTCATCTAAATTATTGATGGAATCTGTCTGTCGGGACAAATGGCGGCGCAGAATCGGGGGTTGATTGTACTAGTTAATAAAAAGCGGGAATTTTAAATATATACACAAATCAACACAAAATAAAATAAAATAGAGTTTAATCAGTTTTGATGAAATTAATAAAAGAATTCAATTTATTCTTCTCTAAATTTTTGTTTTTTTACCGATTAGGTACGAATCCAATTTTTGGTTTCTAAAAAAATTACTGTTCTACCGAATCCAATAAATCTGTTTCTATAGTCTTTAAATTCTGATATAACAACAAAGAAACCTGAAATTATGTATTAGAATCAAAATTAATATAATTTTACAAATATCCAAATACAATACATAAGCATCTGTGGCAGCATAAATTAGTTGGTCTCTTGTTAATGGAATAATATGCCATTTACTCATTCTAACTCGTTTGTTCTTATCGATGGTCATTTTTAACTGAAAATCGCCAATTTTTATACAGTGTGTTCTATAAAATTTATGGTCAAAGTGCGCCATGATAACAAACGTATGTCCATGAATGCTAGATTACTACAGTAACGCCATCTATTTCGATTTGAGGTTATTTCAATTTGTCAAATTCATATGACAGGTTAGTAAACAAACACGTCATTTTAAATCGACGTTCACTTGACCACAAATTTTGTAGATCACACTGTATTAATCAGTTGTAATAATAATTGATTAATACTGTTATTACCAAATATTTTATCAATTTTTCCATACTCCAACGTTGTCGTACTGGTAATAATTTATTAGCCAAAACACCACAATCAATGCAATTTTCTATAATTTTGTCAGCATCCAATCCAGAAAAATCTCTACACAACTTTCTAATATCACTACAATTTAATTAATAAAATTATTCACCAATTAATTTGAAAATAGGTACCTACTTCTAAATAGATTTCATACTTTTTAATATTAACACCGGTAATTCGTACTTGATGGTGTGCTAAAAATTCGGATAATGATTTTGGTAAGTTCTTTAATTTGAATACATGTAAAACATAACAAATATCATTTGATGGACTAATTTGTATGAGTGATGTTCGTCCTGAACCGGTTTGAAAACTAAATGGCCATTCTATATCAAAACCAATCACACATATATCACTTGAATTGTTAACAATCTTCCTATAAAAGAAATACAAATAAATAATTTCTTTATTTAAGCAATGCCGAACTGGATTGGAGGGATTTCCCCCGGGGCCAATTTGGCTTTGGGAGTCCATCAAGTCTGGCTAATTTCGCACAAAATATGCAAAGTGATATCTAAAACAGTAGACAGTTGTTTGCCTCGAGGCCTAAAGTATTCCAGTCCGGCCCTGTATTTGAATAATGCGAATTCTTACAATAATTTATCACAAACAATAGCACAGTCAGTGAATGTTGTATAATATTTGATTTTTCCTTTAAATTTAATTTGAGGCCAATCAGTTTCAATCAGTTTTTTAGGCTGAAATTGTTGAAGGAAGAACCATAAATTATATTAGTTTTCGACTAGATAATTAATACATAATTACCTTTTCTTTTTTTTCATGAATTGTTGATGATCGTAATCTCATTCTGGTAGAATTTTCTGTCATTCTTTTTCTTTTCGTTAAGTTAAAATATTATCAAGTAAAACTGTTTCTTTTATTTTTTATTTTTTCACCTGTGCTTCTCACTAAAAGATGGTTCATTTTGGCGGGAAACGTACACAGAATGTCAACTACCATAGAAAAGTTTGGACTCTTTACTTTGAACTACAGTTCTTAGCGACATCTGGCGAGTTATCGCTCTCATATTCGTGGACGGCGGCAAATTCAAATTACCCCGTATTCAACCAGCGTTATTTCAATCACACAGTCGAACATTTATTTTTGGTGACAGAGAATCAGTAAGTAGGCTTAATTGTAAAAAGATGCAGGATAATAGAGAGTAGTAAGCCGATGTTACATCGTCATCTTATTTCTTCACTTTTAATATGGTCTCATCATACCGTGGGCCAGCTTCATAATCATTTTATGTTCACCTCAACTTTGTAAAGTAATAGTCCAAGTCCATAGTTCCATCTGAGTGGTCACATGCACTGGACTTAGAATGTGACTTGCAGCTCTATTGAATTGATGTGTGACTTCTCCACGTGTATTTCACTCTAATTCCCATTTTTGTAATGAAAATTAAGCAAAATCAAAAATTTAGTTTCCCAGTCACTCTAGCCACACTTTAAGTGCTCAGTAGCTGTACAATGGCTACAGGGCCGGGCCCATAGGTGAGGCGGCGAGGCGGCCGTCTCAGGCGCCAAATTGAAATAGGCGCCCAAATGAGATATCCTAAAGATTCAAAATTTGAAAAAAAGGCGTTTTTAAGACACGCTAAAGATACGAAGTTTTAAAAGGCGCCGTTTTTGAGACTTGCCTCAGGCGCCACAATTGATCGGCCCATCCCTGAATGGCTAGTGGCTAACGCATTGCACAACCCAGCTGTAGAAAGCTTGTCATCCTTGGGCCAATCGATCCCCTCGTATTCCACAGATCCAGAAACTTTAGCCGGAAGGCTATCCCCATCGCTACCTCCTGGATAAGGATAACAAGATGGGTTACATAGATTGAAGACAGCCTCCAAAGCAGCATAAGACGTTGTTCGCATCGCACCTGTTACGGTGAAATACGCCAACTTCTGCACATGATTCAGGTGTTTTTAGTGATTTCTAGTTTGATCATTAGAGCTCCATATGTTAACAATAGCTTAATGACAGTTTCACGACATTGCCAGAAGGCTCAAAATGTTTTTAGATGTCTGTCCCAAGTCCCAACTGAGCTTGCCATCGAGAATCACCCATATGTTTAACGCCTTTTAGCAAGTCGAGAGGCAGTACCTGTGTCAGCCTTCTGTCCTGTAAGGATTCACAGTCAAAACGTTGTCCCCCACAACACTGTTCAACTATTCGAAGTACCTCTTGCATCAAACTGTGTCTCATCTCGTAGGCTTATCTCAAATAAGGTCGAACGTCGTTCTATTAAATGCTCTCTCAATATTTACAAATGCTTCTAATAATAATTTCTTTTGCTTCATGGACCTTTCGATACTGCCGATCATCTCGTGGAGTGCCTAGCCCGAACACCGACCTGAAGCATACATATGTTGATTCACACATCACTGATGTGCGACATTATGCAGTAGTTCATCCATCACGGTTATCAATTTTTTCAGTTTGTGGGAGTGATGGAGCCAGCACTACTCAGTTGCTAAATTTAAAAACGTATGTGGATGCCAGCATTAAAAGTCAACATGTTGAATAAAAGAACGAGCCGAATCTGTACTAGTTAAGGCGCGAAATTTAAAATAAACCTTTAATCTTAGCAACCAATTAACAAACACAACAATGATGTTAAACGAAACTAATGATAATATTCTACAAATTTTACGCAAATACTTTGATTATTGGCGTGGAAAAATCAAAATCAAACACGAAAATCGCAAATTGGAACAACGTGAAAAACTTGATCGTTTAGTTGAGAGATTAAAATCAAGAAAACAGCAACAACGACAACAACAACAACAACAACTAGACAAACAGCAAACATTACCTGTAGAAAATTATGGGAATCGTTTTAGTGCCCAAAAAACCAAAATTGAACAATTAACGATGAAATTGGAACAAAAAGATCGTTTAATTAACGAATTAAAGATGGGAATATTACATGATGCAACTGTAAAATCATTAGAGAATTGTAAAATTGAAATTCGTGAAATATTTGCAAATTGTTCAACAAAAATCAAAACAACTAATCCACCACCTATAGAATATCGTAATGAATTTCCGATTTCTATACATAAAGCACCGAAAATTCTACAAGAAATAGAAGAGAAAGCTTTAAAACGTGCACAAAATCATCAGATTATTCTTGAACGAAAACGTATAATCGAAGAAACTAGAAAACGAATGATACAAATCACTTTAGACAAGAAACGGATACAAGATGAAGAAGAGAAACGAAGGAATTTAGAAGCAATCAAAGAAAAACGGGAGAAGCAATTGAAACGTGACAAGATCCGACAAAGGAATAAATTAATATTTATGGAGAAATGGACAAAATCGGTTAATTTTCATAACAAGAAATTGTTAGAATTGTACTTCAAAAAACTCTATAAAAACTATAAAGATAATGAAAATAATTATAAAAGAAGTATTGACTATTATAACAAAAGATTATTGACAATTGGTTTAAATGGATTCAAGGAGAATGTTGAAGACGCTTATCGTGATAAATATCAACTTGTCGATTCGATTTATAAACAAAAATTACTTGTAAAATATTTCCAAATTCTATTCAATCTTCGTCAGGATGCTATCCGGAATATGCAAGTTGCTGAAGATTATTATGATTTTCGATTACAATTGAATGTATTTTTGATCTGGCATCGATATATTTGTCGGAAAATTGTTGAAGAGGATAAAAAAATCAAAATTGCACAAAAACACTATAAAATGTTAGTGCTTTTTTCTATAAATAATTTTCTGTATGAATAATTTGGTGTTTTTTTTTTTCTATTTTAGAAAACTCCTATTCAATTTGTTTTATCAATGGCGTTCCTTTCCAACAATTCTACAACTAGAACGTGCCAGAGATTTGAAAAAGAGGAAATGGCGAGAGAAAGTATGGGAAATTTTACCGGATTATCAACCACCAAATCAAGACTAACAATAAGTTATTTATTTTTCTTTTTTCTTTCTTCCTATTACATTGTAAAGTCTTCATTAAAATCATAATCATCATTATTACTTGTTGTTTTATCATTATTTAAATTGAAATTCTCTAAACCATTTGATAATTGTAAGGCAACCTTATCACGACGATTACGCATCTTTTTCTCTTTTTTAAATTGTTTCTTTTTAACTTGATTCAATTTCTGATTACCTTCCAGTTCCATTTCTGGATCAATCTGTTTCGTATTATCCTGTTTCTTTTTTAATTTCTTCGTAGTTTGAATATTGATTTGTTTACTCAACTAAAACAAACAAATAAATCAATCAACAATTAAAGCACCAAAGAAGATTTAAATACAAACCAATTCTTCACCATCGGATTTATCATCATCCATCTTCTCTTCAATACCTTCAACTGGTCCTAAACTTTCTAGAACGAATGAATTATCAATTGGTTTTGATTCTTTTTCAATTTGATCCAAAGTTTCAGTTTCCATAGTTTCGAAATTCTCTAAATTAAATTCTTTAGATATTTCTTGAACAATTGTCGAACTGATATGGACTTGATTGTTTGGCTCATCTTCTGGTGGTAGTGTATAATATTTGATTTTACCACTGAAATAACAATTTCATTGTTTTAAAAATAATTACAATTGAACTCGCGTTATAACGAATTATAGGCCAGCCTATAAACTTGTTTGTAATAACCGGTATTTTTTATAACCGGCTTTTACTGTATTCTAGATCGTCAGCGCCTGAGTCCTTCGAGCCTCTCTACATGTATTGCAGGAGCGTGCTCAGAGAGGCACCTGCAACCTCAACCATGCTACGCTAGTACCTTCCCAGTATCGATATTTTCTAGCCCCCCGATATAAAGATGTTTCCCTAGCCAACAATATCCAGTGAGAGTGCCCACTAACATCTGTAGGTTCTCTCTGGAAAATAGCAGAAAATGCTTTGTGGACTTTTGGAAAGGCCCTGGTATTGCCAGTGTTGAGAGCATGCAGCCAGGAGCCTCTTGCCACCGAACTGCATGGTTTCGTTTACCAGGTAATACCTATAGGACGCTGATCGCCAGTGGGACAACAGGCCCAGGATAATCCCTTCACAATCTTGGTGTCCCCTTACCTAAGCCAGTGTCACCGAGTAGCCTCAAAATAACTGCAAGTTTGCAAGGCTTGCAAATTGATTCGTTATAACCGAGCTTTATTGTATCATTATCATACCTATTCCAATCTTCTAATAGACTTCTAGCTGCTGCCATCGAATCAGGTATACCGCCTTTTTTAAAACGACCCATACGTGCTGCTTTCAAACAATAAAATTCATCCGGTGTATTATATTCAGTGATATTATACATTTCCATCATTTGTTGTTTAGTGACACGTTGTAAAATGGCATTAGCTGGTGTTATTGGATCATGTAATTGTGAGATTTTCATTGAATTCCTTAATGATGCTATACTATCTGAACCGGATGCAAAAACAATACCTGGTGAATCCAATAATTTGATTTTTGAATCTAATTGAACCTCTTGCATTGCTCTAAAATCATAAGAGTTAATCACAATTAAAAAATGAAAATTGTTTCCATCATTGATGGACTTACTTGGTAATACCAGGAGTCGCCCCAACACTGCATGCTCTTGATCGTTTCAAACTATTAATAATTGAACTTTTACCAACATTTGGTAAACCAACAACACCAACACGTATTGATGTTTTAATACCTTTATTACGACAATAATTACCCAATAATGACATTAACATGTCAGCACCAACACTACCTGAACCAATGGTAGTTTTATCGGATTTAGTAAATTTCCGTTGTGATAACTTTTGTGATTGATCTTGTGTGGAAGCTTTAAATGGTATTGTTGGTATTGTACGTCGTAAATATTTCAACCATTGATCTAAAATCTTTCGTGGTACTAAATCAGCTTTATTCAATAACAATACTAAACGTTTATTCCCTTTCATATCTCTTATCGTTTGTTCAACTTGTATACATCGTGTACCTAATGGATCACGGGCATCAACAACTTCTAAAATTACATCAGCTATTTCTATAACTTTACGGAATTCTCTATAATAAGCTTTCAATGAATTCTCCTGTTTAATATCGTGCACTTTATCATTCGTATTATTAGTAATTGTTTTTTGTGTAAAATTCTCGTGGATTTTATTACGTATCTCTGCATTTTCAACTAAACCAATTAAGCCTTTATTGAGACGATTTTGTTGTTCATCACATTTTCGTTGTTCTTGTTCTAATTTCCTCAATTCACGTTGTTGTTGTTTTTCGTCTTCTTTCTGTTTCTTGATTGTTTCAACCTCTTTTAAAATATCTTCTTTAAACGGACATATATTCGGTATTTGAATCACATTAGATTTATTATTACGTTTTGGATTTTTCTTTGATTCTCGACGTGCTTTACGGTTATGTTCACGGATTTTCTTTTGGATTTTGTAACGCAAACGAGCTGGTTGACGTTTTGATTGTTTCTCTAAAAAATTACACAAATAATTTGCCAAGAATTTATTAAATAACCTGAAAAAAAGACACTTACTGAGACGATTTTTTGCCATAATTCAAGTAATATTTATTAAATTCCGGGAGAAACAACACGTGTTTTAAAGAATTCTGTCATAACCTAAAAAACTGGGAAAATTGACAACACAAAAATCACTAAATTGTTTTCAGTTGTGACAACGTAATCAACAAAAATCACTATTCAGTTAAAGGCGGCCATAGACTTCGCTCTTACCCGATCGGCAAGAGCGTGCGTTTTTTTTAATGTCGACATGTTGGCTTGTGTTCTTTTATTAATGATATGGAGTGCTGGAATCCGTCACAGCAAGGCATCAAAATTAAGTATATGTGTAAGAAATATTCCGAGGAAGATTAGACAGCGGCACAAATACTGTGTGAGTGCTGTGCTCTTTCCCAGCTGCCCTTTTTATCGAACCTAGAGGTTATCTATTCAAGGCACCTTGAACTTATAGTTCTCAAAATTTACGAAATCCTAATAGATAAATATTAATTGTATTGTTTCCATTCATTCACTGTGATCGATAGATTTTTTACGAGCCGATTTGCTAGACGGATTTCAGCCACACACTTCGTTCTTAACCAAACAGACTTGCTCGATCGGGCAAGTCTGTTCAAAAACAATGAAGTCTGTGGCCGCCTTAACGCTACGAATGTAGAGAAATATATAAACGAGAGGGGACACTCAAATGGAAGAGAAGTGACCGCCGAGAACAGTTAAGATAGTTAATTGGTAGATGGCGCAGAATTTTAATTTTAGACAAGTGATGTAGCCAACGAAAAGCTATTCTCCTTGCTATAATATTTAAATTCCTAGAATATCGTGAAGTGGAAGAAATTTTTTTCCAAAACTGCCTAATTCTAAGCAGTCTAACCCAGCTATGGCATTCTTTCAAATTTCACCGAGGTGAATTACCGTTAAACACCCTGTATAAATACCACATACATACCTACCGTCATGTCTTACGTAATAGGTTCCATTTTTAGGAAAAAAGTCAACTATTCGTATGAAAAATGTGTTGTGCCAGGTGGTACAAACTAATGTAAAAAAGTCGGGTGATAAAAACATTACTTTGGCAACTATTAAGGAAATTATTGGCACTGTTCATAGTCGTACCAAAACCTGTTATTTTCGCCTGTTTGATTCCCAACATGCTCAAACCGCAAACGTAGAGCAAACAAAACTTTGAAGAAACCATTAGCATCCAGTTCAGGACATCTCAAATTGTTACAAGGGATATATTTTTTTAATGGTACATGGTACATGAGTGATGCCCCATCCGGTGAAGATGTTTTCCTAGTCCACAAACTTCAGAGATAGCATCCACTAATATTTGTATCTCCACCCTAGAAAACTACAGACAATACTTTGTGATTTGTTGAAATGGCACTGGTATTGCCTGAAATCTGGGGCTGGTTTCACTTACCAAGGAATTAAGGGAATATAAAACGTCGAGAGTCAGCGGGACAGTAAGCCCAGGATCATACGGTTTCCGGGCGCCATCCTGTCAGCCACTATCTTCCCTTCACAATATTGATGCCCCCCCCCTCCTGTACAGTTACGTGCACATAAAAGAGAGCTTTTTGTGGACCTGTGTAAATCGGGCTACCGAGGGTGGTATCCACAAGACAACTTAAGCTTTACAGACCAGAATCTGGCCAATCTAGTAGGAAAGATATCTATATAGTTGAATTCAAACTCAAGTCTATATCTTTATCTTTAAGGAGTTGCTTGGCAGTTAAAATCAATTCAAACGAAATCCACATTTTTATCTTCATCTCCATCTCCTCCCCACCCATTTACACCTGACAAACTCAGCCAATAGTAGATAAGTTCACATAGTAAAGGACAGGAATATAAACTTCCGATAGGAACAAGGATAGATATATGATTTAAATGTTCCGCTAAGCTTGCTGGGCGAAGCAAGCAAATCTTTAATGAGTGAGGATGCTTGAATTACTATTTCTTCATCGACATCCATAAAGAGCCAGAAGAAGATAAAGATATGGAGTTGTGTTTGAATCTAACTGATACTATCTCTCCATCTCCCTACTCTAAAGAGATAAAAAGCCTGATTCAGACGAACGAAAATATTAGTATTTCTTATCCGAGGGACGTTCTCTTTTATGTGCCCGTAACTGTACAAGCACATGTTAAACTCTTTATTTCTATGATAATTGATGTGTATTTGTTTTTTTTACAGAATGTCAGATTTTGCATTTAATTTGTATAGAAATTAAGCTTTTTCGTATTATTATCAAACAATCCGCCAGTCCCATTTGTGTTACGGCAAATTTCAAATTTCCCGGGCTCAATTAGTTATAACAACTAGTTCATAGAGGCGCTGAAGTCGATTAGTTTAATTTTTTTTAAATGCTCTCTTTCGTTTATCTATCACGCTCGAGCCAAGGAAATTTAGGAAATGATCAATGCTCTTTGGGTTTGTAATTAAAATCTAAAAAGCAACAAATAAGAATAAAATAGAAAATAATTTATGTAAATGTTGACAATTGATTTACATAGTTGTTTGTATTATTAAGATTTGGATCAACAAGGGTATTATAAATTATAAGATTTATAAGTAATAGAAAAGCGTTTTGTTATCAGTTATCAGTATCATTCAGTATTTATAGTAAAATTTGTATGTACGTGACCATGGCTGGTGCTGGTAAAGTTTTGTATTTCGCTTATGGTAGTAATCTGTTAACTAAACGAATCCATATAAACAATCCTAGTGCTGTCAGGGTTGGAACCGGAAAATTAGAGGTGAAAATTACTTCCTGCTCCTTTCCTTTCCTTTTCTTCAAATAATGAATAAAATCAAACATTTTCAGAATTATCAATTAGACTTCAATAGATATTCGAAACGATGGCGTGGAGCATCTGCAACGATTGCCAAACGAGAAGGTCGTTCTGTTTGGGGAGCGATTTGGGAAATTGATAATGAACACATAGAAACATTAGATAGGTTCTTAAATTTTTTTTCTGTTCACTTTTTATTTAAAGTAATGTTACGCTAAAAATGACTTGTTGTTGTTTGTTTTAGACAAGAAGGTGTCCAAACAAATATCTATTTTAGACACAAGGTCGAATTAATTCTGCCAGATAATACAAAACAAAACTGTTGGGTGTATGAACAATGCAGTCTACCATCGTTAACTGATAATATTGAAGAATTATCTGATGATCGTAAACCATCAACGGTTTATCTTAATACAATACTTAAAGGTGCTATTGAATCAAATTTACCAAGAGAATATCAACAATTTTTGGAGAAAATCCCACATAATGGTTATAGTGGTGAAGTTGATATCGGTGCACAACTTCATATTTTATGATACATTTGAAATAGAGAAAAATTTGAATTTTTAGTCTTCATGAACACAATCACATTTATTATACACGTTGTTTGAATTTGTTATTTTCCTTGGTTTAAATTCATTAAATTCTGAGCAATTAATTCATTTGATTTAGCTAATTTTGCAATACTTTCAGCTAGTTTGTCTAGACTGACACTCATCCGATTCATCGATTCTGAATATAGATTCATATGATTCTCAATAGAATGTTTCTTATTTTTATATAATAATCGTTTGAATCGATTATGAGGATGATAGGTGGTAGATGTTGATGGTACAGATGGTAAATCTATGACTGATAATGGATCTTCTTCTTCTTCTTTAACCATATCTTCATGACTCTTATCATCATTGATTGTATGATTTCTTTCATTGAAATTTCCATTCTCTTTAGTCGTTCCTAGTGGTGGTGATAAGGGTGGTATTTGAATTTCTTCAGGCACACTAGTTGCCTGTTTATCAAACATTTCTAAATCATCATCATCATCGTCATTATCACCACAACTACTATTCGGTTCAATTTTAATGATTTCGTTACTATCTAATTGATTGAATTGTTCATTATTTATTCGTTTTAATCGAGAAAATTCATCTTTTTTCGCTTTCGATTTCATCTTTGATTTACATAAAATGAATAACTGAAAACAACAACAAACATTCATTCTTCAAAAAAAAAAATGTTAGAAAATTATTGATTGAATTAAATTTACTCTTTTCCATTGATTTCTCGATTTCCTTGCACCTTTCATATTATTTAGAATATCGGCTAAATGTTCCCATAAATTCTCGTTTTCAACAGTTTTCACCGTGCATTTTTTACCAGGTATCATCGTCCTATTTTTCGTGACGAAATTTATTAATGTTGTTACTTGTTCTCTTGATGCTCGACTGGCTCGGGGGGCTCTCACGTCCTTTTTCATCTTTTCTAGTTTCGTGTTTTTTTCCCCAGCAAAACCAATTTACAAAAATTAATAAAAAGAAAACATAATTGACCAATGATTAGGTTATGGTTATATTGTCAAATTGAATGATCAATGAATGAAGTCGTAGTAATCGTGTAGTTGTAGTGTTGCCAACATAATAGTAACAAATGATAATAGTCTAGCTGTCAGACCAGAGAGAAATACATAAGCTGCGTTCGGCCGGTCAACTCTAAACGATCTTTTCGCTCCCGTGCACTCCAATGTGTTCGAGGACTGTTTTAGGGGCGAAGAGAGTTAACTCTGTTGTGTTCGACCGGTACTAAAAAGGGTGAATAGAGTTAACTCCATACGTTCCACCTCGCGAGATGGTGCACGTACTGCGGGCATGCGCATTGGTATACTGTCATATGATGGAAGACGTGCCAGTATCGAGGTTATGTCCGACCGGTTTGTCATGATTGGTCGGTTTGTCATTCAGAACCACCATCAGCACCAACACGTTCGGCAGTTTCCATTTGATCCTATTCACTCCTACGTCATGTGACCTAAAGCCCCTAAAACACCGTACCAGCACCGGAACGATCGGCCCGAACGCAGCTATAGATAAACGAGAGAGGACACTAAACTAAAATACTGATTTTAGCGCCTCTATGAACTAGTTATCAAACTATCTGAAAACGTGGGAAATTTAAAATACTCCTTGACAATTGTCTTATACTTTTAATTTTTTACAAAACAAAATTATAGAAACTATCCTGAAACGAACAGAAACACTTGAATACATTTTTTAATTATTCTCACTTCCATCCCATTTGAGTGTCCCCTCTCGTTTATCTGCTGTCAGACTATGAGTCGTATGGGCCAATGGCTTTCCACTACTTTGGTAGGAAAATATTGTAGTTTTACAGAACATAATGATATTTCATCATTAGGGTCTTATGCTAGGGAAAAATGACACCATACGCTCCAAAACTGATTTCCCGCCATAACTGACTGGTCGAAAGTGACGACACGTTCTACCAAAGGAATGGGCATCCATTCTAGAGAGTTGCAGAATTTTTTAATACTTTTTTCGTTGCAATCGAGGAATTTTCCATCCTTGCTCTTTTGTCAATGTATTACGATGACGACCTAGGAGCGATGTCATCAATTGTCTGCTTCCACCAGACCTCTTTCGCACAGTGCCGGATGGTGAAGTAGGAACGAAATAATGGGAAACTGTAAAGAATCTCGAACGTATCTGAGTATTTCTGACTCTTGTTGGAACTGATGGAGGCAACGAATGAAACTAATTGGGTCTAACATTAAGTCGGCTAAACATTCTCGTGTTTCTTCTTAAGGTTGCTCGAACGGGTAAACACGACAAAGTATGGTAGAAAACTGGCGAAGTTATTCGCGTGAGAACAATCTGGCGCCGCATCATTTTCTCCACCGGTTTGTGACCAAATAGCTTGAAGAATTTATGTTTTCTTTTAAACCCACTTTTGTTTCTTTAAATGCACAATTCGGTTAGCCTACACTGGATAAATAAGCTAAAGAATTGTGAAGAGTATGTATTGGCCCCGCAACCTAAGATGGTTGGGAGCGGGAGTGCGCAATGGAACTAGTAACGAAAGTGGGGGTTGGCGCCGTTCGAAATTGAAAGCACCAGTGGCGCGCGGATCTATATGTATACGTAACACAATAATATAAAAATATTTTTTCACGTCGCTACTGTAGTGAGAAACACGAATTCCTCCGGAAACGTAGCGGAAATATCCAACCGTATTTAAAATCTGCGCCGAATAGTTCTTCTTTTATTGCGGGACCAATAAGTGCCACTAGCAGTTAAATCGGTACTAGTAACAAGTACCTTAAAAGAACGATACGTATTTTGCTATTCTCCATATGAGTAAAAAATTTTCGTATTTAGATTACCGAATATTCGGATTAAAGCGTGAACTTATTATAAGTTGAAGCGTCTATGGCAGCCCTTAGACTTCTGCTTAAGTAATTCGAGCTATTTTGATCTTGTCCGCTGACTAAAACAAGAAAAATTAGACCACCTGATAATGTCAAAAATTGGGTTTTGCCGAGTATGAAAGTGAAAGAAATGACAAATATTCACAATCTATGATGCGTGTAGTAGAGCGAGATCACAACTACAACGCTTCATACTATTGGGAATAATAAATCTTGCTTTGGTGATTTAGTCAAAGGAGTCTAGTTACGGTGGTTACATTATATGAACAGTTGCATGTGATCTGACGGTTAGACGCCTAATAATCCACAGATTCAATTGGCCAAATAAAGCGCAAAAGTAGTTTTTAACCGGGAAAATTGAAAATATATACCTAGTAAAAACATTTTATTAAAAAACAACACTTACAAATAATCTATTCAGAAAAAAAATAAATATATACATGTATACCTATATATATATATAAAATAAATACTTTTTGTAACACAGAAAAGATGGATTTTATCCTTTATTAAAATCTAATAGCGAATCCTTTATAATCCGGTTTAGCTAAATTTTGCCAATTTGTTAAATCACAACGATCGATTTGACTACCTGGTGATCCAGTGTTCGACAGCCAAAAGACCCTAAAGAAAAACGAACAAAACAATGAAAATTTATTTCTAGAAATTATCTAACAGAAATATTTATTTAGTTGAAATGTCAATGAAATTGGCTAACATCCAATAATTGATTATTGGTTTTATTTATTTATTTATCAATTACTGTTTAAAATTTATTAGATTTTTTTATGTAAATCAACTTACATTTGATCAATATTTGTTCGAGGACCCTGTATTTTACCTTGAATTGTACCTTTCTTTGTATTTTTTACCCAACCACTAATTGCTAATTCTTCGCACATTTCTTTGCAATATTTTGTAAAATACACACCTGAAAATCATTTTTTTTTTCTACACACTCTTTCTTTCTTTGTACAGAAAACAGAATTTACCTTGGACTTTACCGTAAACTTCAAATTCAACAGAGACGATCGGTTCAATTGTTGTGCTCATCATTTGTGTTTCATTAAACAAACCCTGCAGTGATCTATTCAATACTAATCGGATGCACAAATAGGTATTTAATACGGCGCCAGATTATAAAGGAGTTCTATTTAAAAACAGGACGTAGACGGTAGTAATAGGTGATTATACAAACAACAACAACAACAACACAAGTTCAACATTTATTTATTAACTTTATTTAAAATAAATCATGATTTTCTTTTAAAATATTACCGAAATTATCAACAACAATTAAAATAATTTTGTCATTATTATCATTGATTGCAATTTCAGGAATTTGAAATGAATACTTCAAAATTCGACTTTCAAAAGTCCAAAAACTTAAAACATTTCCATCACCGTCACGACGTAATTCGATTACACGTAAACCTTTTGTTGATGTTACAATTTTCGTAATTGGATCAAATTTTAAAATGAAATTTTCCGTTAGAGGGAAATCATTAAACCACCTAAAAAAAATGCACATAAAACATAATACGGTAGTCTTTTAAGTTTATCGTAAGCGTACCCAAATCGGCTTAACACTAATTTAATATTGGACCGTTTTCATAATAAATTTAAGGCGACTTTAACTTATAAAGTCACATTCTAAGACTAGTGCACGTAAACATTCAGGCGGAGCTATGAACTTAGAATATTACTTTACTTTAGTTAAGGTGGACATAAAGGTGATTATGAAGTTGGCGTCTCAACATGATATTATTGATAAAACTTACTTATGGTAGGCTAAAATCATAATACAACTTTCAGTCCAAAAGTTTTCATCATCTCGATGTTTTTTATTAATTTTTAATAAATTGTTTTTTTCCTGATGTTGTCGCTTATTTGGTAAAAACATTGTATAAATATTATCAAATCCACGTCCCATTATACCATTTTCAGTATGTCCTAAATCAAAAATATGACACAATTCATGTAGAACTGCACCTAAAGTTGTGGACAAACAAGCTCCATATGTGCCTCTAAAAAATTAAAAACATAAACCACACAAATCGGTACATCTGTCTATTAATCGTCCAAGCTAAGATGAACCAGATCGGTGTATGTCTTAAATCTGATCAGATCTGTCCGTTACATAAACGGCGGGATACGAGCCACCCGGCCACCCGCCATTATCAAGTTCTGAGCGTGTGAACCTCTCACAGGAGAGACGGATCCTCATTACCTTGAGTTGTGGTGGGAAGCTAGTTTTAGAGGAAATAACTTTGCTAAAGAATACCCAAGTATTGGAACACTTTCCTCTTGGACACTTATCCTATAGGATATAATGACTATGTCCAGAACAGACAATGCCCTCTACACATTAAACGTATATCCGTCCTAGACAAAATCCTACCAATCTAAATGGTCTAACGCTTGGATACTCTCTAGAGAAAGAATGGCGCCATACGTTCCAAAGCCACTATTCCGCCGTAACCGTCTGGCGGCGAGTACACTTGAGTGCATATAAAGGAGAACGCTTTTTATGGACCTGTGTAAATCGGGCTGCCAAGACAACTTAAGCTTCACAGGTCAGAATCTGGCGAATCTGGTAGGCAAGATATTCTATTTCTCCACCTTCCTACTCCAAAGAGAGAAAAAGGATGACTCACACAAACGAAAATACTAGTATTTCTTATCCAAGAGACGTTCTCTTTTATATGCACTCAAGTGTACCAAAGTAGTGGGAGCTCCGTTCAAAGTTGTTCTTAGCCTGGATGAGTAATATATTATAAATTACACCACATAGTAGGGTGTCCTATTTTAGTGATAATGATAAGAACCTGTAGAAACTATCATCCAAAAATCTATATCTATCAATAATTGTATTATCTTGAAATCGTTGTAGTACTTGTTGTAAGTTTTCTGGCCATGTAAATAAACATGGTGTACCAAATAATGCGAATCCACCACCACCTAAAGCTACATAACCATCAGTTAATTTTAATAAATCTTTATATTCCAATGGTGTACAAAATTCATTATAATCTTCATTTCTATATTTTGTACAAGATAGGAATCCTAAAATTTTCTGATTGTTCTCATCAAATAAATTCGAATTTAAAAGTTCACGTCCCAGAATCTCCCATAATTCGTTCTGTTCTAATTTTCTAGCTTTTAAATAATTCAATTTACTATAAAACACTTTACAATCACTATCTATATGAAATGTTTTTCGTCCGAAATTATTTTCATATAATTTCTCACAAAAAATTGTTTGTAATAATTTACAACAAGTATTAATACGATTACAGGCACTTTCGATACTGTTATCTTCGGTTTTTGGTGCTTGAAATTTCCCATCATGACCATCACAAATTATATATAATGGTATTATTGAATATAGCTGATTTATTTTTAGTTGATAATTGATTATAATATCAACAGATTTACAATGGTATTGAATTTTCAAATGATTTTCACCCAAGTGTTGTAGATCAGTTAAAATTTTAAAATTTCCTTCCTCATTAACTTGAAATCTTTCTGATTTTTCATTATTCGATATCAATAGAATTTCATTATTGATTTCACGTTGTTGTTGTTGTTGAAGATTTTCCAATTTGGAAATTATATGGCCAGTAATTATCATAAATGAATAGTGAACCGTTTCATTTGATGTAAAATTATCAATGATTAGATCGTGACACTAGAAATATGAAATCAATTAATTAATATATACAGTAGCGTTCTGTATGGCATCGCCATCATCATCGTTTATCAACTACAGTGTGATCTATAAAATTTATGGTCAAGTGAGCGTTGCCTATGAATGACGTACGAAACGTATGTCGACTCTTCATTATTATTAAATATAAGAAAACTCATTTGATAAATAAAAGTACCGTAAGATCTGTGTAGATGGCGTTGCCATAGTGAACAGTTGAACTATCAAACATGTAAGGACAGACGTTTGTCATGGCACATTTTAACCATAAATTTTGTAGATCACACTGTATAAACTTGATTTTGATATTCTATAGGCAATTGTTATCAATTTATTTTGGTTCGTCTACAAACTGTCCAACACAAAGAATGTAAGCACAATTCAATGTTAGTAAAATCATCGCTTCAATTACGAAAGTGAGACACAGAGGTACATTGTTATAGGGACATCGGGTCACTTTGAAGGCTACTTTGAACATAGACTACTATGCGGCGGCGAGCGGTGACTGTGCGGTGGCGAGACGGTGATTGTTTGCCGACTGTGTCACCTATTTTGGAATCAACAAATTGCTTCTCTCGTATAAAATGTATGGAAACAGTCCTTTCCAGGTTGCACATAGAGGTTGTGCGCTGGTCATACCGCGCTCGTGTTGTTAGATAATTGATTGTCTATGCTCCGTATGTGGAAATCGTTATGGGACTACATACGCCAGGAGCCGTTCTTTGACTTCCAGAGAGCTTTCGAAAGACCACACTCTTTTCATAATCAGCTAGTATATGACATGGCACAACCGCCACAGTAGAAATCAAGAAGATACCCGACGACCGCGAAACAGTCGCCGTCTCATCGTCGCAAAGTACCCTATGTGGAAATTAGCGTTAATTGTCAGTGGTTCTTAACTATTTATTAGACTGAAATACCATCTACGATACAATTAAATTGAATAATAAACAAAGTACGAATAAGCCTGCCGTTTCCCATTGAAATTGTTATAATTGAAAATTGTTTTAATTATTGGCCGAGACCGCCAATAACAATGTTGTACAGAGAAAAACTTGTTCCTGCAGAGCCCAGAACAAAAAAATTACGAGGGAAGTTCAGCACCCCTTCGAAGGCACGTCAACTAACCCAAGGAAGCTTCTAGGTGTTAGCTATGGAGCCATCCTTGAACCCACTGCTATTATCTTTTGAAATATGAAGCAACAAAAGTACAACATTCTGTGATAACAATGTTTATTTACTGTTGCGTTATCAATGAGTATTCGTCTAATTGTAAGTTTTGGGGTTGCAAAGTTTGCAACTACAAAATTTGTATGGAAAGTAATGGCATACATTTTTTGGTCACACGGTATATATTACTAATCTTAGCTGCGTTCGGCCGGTCAACTCTAAACGATCTTTTCGCTCCCGTGCACTCCAATGTGTTCGAGGACTG
>JAZBHA010001001.1:16626-34057 GCA_037464855.1 Iselma pallidipennis | reverse complement strand
TTGACTTTTATTATACCGCTTTATATTTAGTTATCTAAAGTAGATATGGAAGATTTTATAGTTAAATCTTCGTTTGCTCTTTCTTGCGGCCGGCTTACGTCGGAGCTTACGGTTTTTCTTGCGTCGAACTATGAACGGATATAAAGAAATCCTATAGTTGAACTTTTCTTACTTTACTGACGCGGCTGCGTTGCTGCTGCGGCGGCGCTTGCTGTACTTCTTGCGTCAAACTCCGAATCCCGCTTCACTGTTTCACCAACTAAGGTTGTACATTTGGCCAACAATTTTGCATTCAAACTATCTAAAGAATTTGTTGAAGAAATTATGAAGTTTTTTAAAGGTAATGAGTAGAGTAGTTTATTATGATCACCAATGGCACTAGAAACTACAAAACTTATTGTGAGAAAAATTTTCTCCCTCAATTAATTGATTAAATTTTTTTAACATGAACAAAACTTTAATGTTATGAAGTAAAACTCCTTAAATCAATCCCAATTGATATATGATAATTGTTATATTCAATTGCCGAATTGCGGCCAATGACTGAAATTCATACCCACAACGTGTTATGGAATTTGCAATTTGCTCACAACGCCTTTTATGCAAATTAATGAACTTCATTTTATGAGTGTTACAGTACGAGTAAGTGTTCATTCAGTAATTGTATTCATTTACTAATTGTAAGAATAGTATACACTTTTATATTTAACGACTATTGGTGACATTAGGGAAGGAAAGTAAATGGTATCGACAGACATTCCCTCGCTCCGCTCAGACCAGACAAAGACCTTGTTAATTTGCTCAATACGCGTTGCCAGCAAATAGTAAATTCCACAACGTGTTGTGGGTATAAATTTCACCCACTGGCCGAATTCGGCAAATAAGTACAACATGATATTATAAAAATGTGTATCATCAATAGAACCCTTATCAACCAAATAGAGCAAATAACCAAGAAAACTGTATGTTATGCTTGATTTCGCTGTCGCGCTCAGCTTCAGATTAGCTTTGAATTAGTTCATTGAATTTAAGTTTGGACTGTATTGATCAATTTAAGTAAAAGCGACTATAAAAAACAGCTTTTTCAAAATCATTTCATCATTAATATCATTAATAGGTTTCCGCCGTGCATATTAACTTTTAACGAAATGTTTCAAAGATTGAACAAACTGGCTCACTGCAATTGTTTTTTTCCATCTAGCAAGTGTACCCATAAGCAATTTAACTGTTTTGATAAATTCAAGTGGTGAGCATCTATAAAAAGTTGTTTTTTCTAAAACTCATTTCGTGATAAAGCTATAGATTTTCATTGTACTTTATATAATTCTTTACGCAATGGCTCAACTTATGAAGCCTTTGTTATTTTTCTCATGTATCTATACTGTTACCTCTGCTGTTTTTGTGACAAATGGGACAACCGAGGCTCTTTCATCGGTTGTAAGTTTAGACAATAAATTTTCAATAAAAGTTTCTAAAGAATTTGTCGAAAAATTTTCGAAGTTTTTGAAGACGAAACATGAGTGAGTAGATCTTTTATGATGTTTGTTTAAAATAACATAATCTGATTTATTTATTGACGCTTTTAGTAAAGCATTGAGAGCTATTTTAAATGAGTATGCAGATCAAGTATTTGAATCACTTCGCGAAATTCTTATTTCTACTGGTTATAACACTATTACACTACCACCTTTCGATGAAACATGTATGTCTAAAATTTTATTTGGTGTTATTTTTGTATCATTGTAATTGGTGTTCTTGTTTCAAGATTTGTTGATAAATTTCAAGACGACGGAAGGAAAACTTGGCGGATTAGAGTCAATACATCGTGATGGGGATGTTATAGTTACTTATGGTCAATATAGTAGTCATAGTCATGTCTTAAATGTATATATTCCAGCCAAATGTAATCTGTTAAATGTAACCGTTTTGATTCAGTGTAGTTTACAATAATTACTAACTCGAAATTATTGTTTTCAAGTATCTGACAAACTATACTACAAATTTATGGTCTGGATCAGCACCTTGTATCTGTTTGCTCTCTGATGTGTCCGTCAACATTTCAGTTCTTTTCTTTTTCGACTCCTTTGAGGTTGCACTAGAAAGTTTCGGTTTATATATTGGGTACATTTACTTTACTTCTTTTTCAGTTTAGTTTAACCTTTTTGTTGCATTGTTTTAGAAATTTAGTAATTAATTTGACTAATGCTCCTGCGACCACTGGCTTCATCAATCTTTTTTTACCACTTTTCAAGGACAAAATATCAGATGCGCTTACACATGAAATTATGATGCTGATAGAAGAAAACATTGATCGTTTAAACGAAGAACTCGATAAATTTATCCATTCAATTGAAACAATAGTGTTATCTGATATCCAAACCAGGACCGAACAGATCTCGGTAGAAACCACGTATACTAAACGTTTGTTTTATACAACTAAAGCAAGATATAGCGTAAGTTAAAGAAACAATAGTAAGTAATTTGTTCCGATTTCATGCAATAAAGTCTTATGTTCAATATTAAAGTCTTTTATTTTTACCTTAGAGGGATAGATTTATAATCGCAAAAAATAAAAAACTCACGTTTTAAAGAGTATTGAGAAAAAAAACTAACATCTTTTTTATCCGAGTATACTGATTGTTGGTGTAGGCAAAGTTAAATATGACAAACACAAATCAAAATGTGTATATTTTTGTAATATTTTTCAAATAGAAAGGCTTTTAAGAGCGGTTGCTGAATAGAACCATCCGATAGGTCAAATCAGGTAGGTAATTAAAGTGCACGACACTCCTACACCATTTACTCGAACCAACTTAGGGCATTTTTGCCACCCATATAACTCTACTTCAGACAGTAATAGGAACGTAAAAAATTAACACCATGTGAAGACCAACTCTATCAGCCATTTTACGAAGTTTGTAGCTTTTACCTTAACCCCTTCAGACCTGGCGTCCACTGTAATGGACACCTGATTTATAGCTTCATATCTTTGAAATTCTGAGTACAATGCGTAGGTAAACTTATATACACGGGCCAATGATATGATGTCTACCAATCGTATTTTTTACACTGACCTTCTGTTCTGCTTTATATGAAATATCCAGCAGCAAACGTTGCCGTGCGAAGCCCGCCAGAAACTTTTGCAGGTAGGTATCATTTTGTCCGATGTTTTGACTGAGGTAACACGATTTTTTGAACGAAATTCTTACTGTTCTGTTGAGAAAATACCATAATAATAGACTAATGTAAAATTATCCTAAATCAACAAAAGTTTGGGACAGTCATTTTACCTCCCATACCCTATGTCCATTATAGTGGACATACTGAAAAAAATCCTAAAAACGAAAAATTTCGCATTTTGCACTTCACAGTTGTTCTAATTATACAACACCCTAAAACAATTGAATGAAAAATATTTTGTATTACAATTCTCTAAAAATCCGGTCTGAAGGGGTTAAGTGGTTTAGTAAATACGCTACTTAGAAGAACATGGTTTTCGCGATTCACTCACTCACTCACTCACTCAATGATCACCAAAGAAAGAGGGCGATACGTGTAATGCGTCGGACACAATTGCATGAGCGTGCGGCGAATGGCCGTGAGCGCACAAGTCTATGCAAGCGTGCTCAGTGTGGACAGAAATTAGGCAAAAATTATTACAGAAAATTATACGCCCATGTTTAAACACTTACTCAAGTCACTCATCTAATAAAAATAAAAGCATCGATTTCTAAAACTTTTTATCAATATTTTTGAGGAACACTCAAATTGCACGTTTACCTAGTGATGACCTTAGCAGCAATCCATTTTTTATAACCAGAAAAGTTCTAATTTAAGTACAAATCTATGACTGTATTGCTATTTCTTTTCATATTTTATTAAAGAAAAAGGACACGTTTCCTGTTCATATATCTCTAGATCGACATATTAGGATTATAATCGTGTCGGATTACTTCATGTAGCTTTTGAAGCATGCAGAAACGTTTGCGATACAATCTATCCTAATCCACATAATAATATTTATGTGAACCATCAAATGATTCTGTTGCAACAAAGGTGCGTACTTTCGAGAAGGTTCAACTGGTTGTTTTTTTCTAAAATTAGAGCATTTACAGGGCCGCCTTATCAGTTGGGGCACCAAATCACGATACTTCACCTTGATTTTGTTTTTTGCACAGTTGGCGCCTACCAAACACGTGGCGGCTCTCAGCATCTATGTCTCTTTCTACGACAATAGAATGAAAAATGACACTGTTCACCCACGATCTGAAATCGGTTCTATGTGTAAAAATCACGATGGTCGGAAATGACCGCAACACAGTACCAACACCGTCTGAACATGATCCTATATATGCGTGAATTACCGTTTAGAATATTCAAATTCCGTTATCCTTACATGGAATATTGTACACAATACGTCTAATTAATCTGTAGTATCATTTCAAATGATGACACGTTAATTCTATTGAAAACTTTTGCTCATTCAAGTGGACACGTGTAAGTATAAACTGCGTGCAAAAGTGACTGACAGTGTTGCAATAATTCTGATAAACATCTGATAAACTAACAATTAAGACTGCACCTACATTTTACTAGCTCCGGAAAAGAAAAACAAGTGAAACTTAGAGGACATGTTCATTAGTATGAATATAATCTATACTCGTATATTTAGAACACAAGCCGCTTTCTTTCGACAGTCCGCCAGCGGTCCCTACTCAACCGATTTACATAATTTTTTTTTAATTGAAGCTTTTTGGCCACAGATGTGTCATTAATATATATTTTTTAAATACATATTATTGTTAATATCGATAAAAATAAACAATTATGAATGGTCCCTTTAAACATACTCGGTTGCGCACATACATGTTGGGATGCCTGGACGGGGGAGATTAAATTATTATCACTCTAAAAAAAGAACATAATTGTGCGATTGCACAGGGTTTCTCTCATAAATAAATAAATACATATAAGTAATGGAAATGCAACCCTTATATGTAAATAAAGATATTTGATACTGAGTGCGCTCTTCGCACCCTACCCGAATAGCAGGCACTATTCTGTCCAGAATGGATGTGTAACGTAACTGAATGGTCGCTTGTGGAATCCTATACCAAAGATTAAATATATGTAAATAGTTAATCTTTGCCTATACCGTGGCTGCTCTATCTGATTCCACAAAACTACAGATTTTTGTTGCGGATATATCAATAATTCTTTAAGAATGCCTCAAGTTATACAGCCTTTGTTGACTTTCCTACGTACATATAGGTTGATTTGAACAACGAGTTCTCGTTCAAGCTATCTAAAGAATTTGTTCAAGAATTTACAAAGATTTTATTATGATGAGTAGTATTATGACTACCATTGACACTGCAAAATACAAAAGCTTTTAAATAAAATTTATCGAGGAAAAAATTGACAGGAATTCTCAACTGCTTTTTTCAAATTTTGTCCTTCTAAAGTAAAACTTCATTCTTCGAAAGTAAAACTTCGTAAATCGATCCCAATTGATATAATTATTATACAAATTTGTATCATCAGTGGAACCCTCATCAACAAACTAGAGCAAATAACCAAGAAAACTAAATGATAATGCTTGATTTCTCTGTGGCACTCAATTTCAGATTAGCTTTGAATTAGTGTATTGAATTTAAGTTTCTATTTCATTTAAGTATTATAATAAGCATGTCCTTTAAAAGCGACTATAAAAAACAGCTTTTCTAAAATCATTTCATCATTAATAATTATAAGTTTTCGCCGTGCATATACTACCTAATAGCTGTTAACGAAAAGTTTCACCAACATAGTCTTTGCACAAATTGAAGAAGGTAGTTCGTCGCAATGGTTTTTTCCATTTAGATAAGCTGCGAATATCTCTGCTAAATTAGAAATTCTGCCAATAACAAAAATGTACATACAATCAATTATCTTGTTTTGATCCAATCAGATGATGTAATTGTCTCACAAAGGCGTCTATAAAAGGTCGCTCTTCTCGAATTATTTCTTTATACAACTACAAATTTTCACTGTGCAGATACTACTAACTATTTACGACATGTCTCAAGTTATAAGGTTTTTATTAATTTTCTCATGTATATATACTGTTAATTTCGCTGTTCCCGTAAATGATGAAACAACTGAGGTTCTTTCATCAATTATAAATTTGAACAATAAACTCACATTCAAATTACCGGAAGAATTTGTTGAAGAAGTTACAAAGCTGTTGAGAACCAGAAATGTGTAAGTAAATCTCTTATGATATTACTCCAAAGGATGAAATTGTATGTATCTCTTGATACTTTCAGTAATGCAATGAAAGCTGTTTTCAATAATTATGCTGATCAATGTTTTGAAGCAGTTCGTAAAATTCTAATCAAAGCCGGTTATAATAGAATTCCACTGCCACCTTTAGATGGTCCAGGTAGAGTTTGACATCATATCATAGGTCATTTGAAATAATTATCATTTCTGTTCTTGTTTCAAATAGCCTTTAACACGTCGGAAGGAGTACTTACTGGAGCAGAGACCGTGCATCGAGCAGGTGATATTGAAATTACTTACGGTCAGCAGGGTAGTCACATTTTACGTGCATCTATCCCAGCTAAATGTGACAGCTTTACAGTAACGATTTTGCATTAGTGTAATTCAAAATAATCATCAACTTAAAATTACTGTTTTCCAGTATTTGGCAAATTATAGTACAAGTTTATGGAATGGCCCTGCACCTTGCATAGGCTTCATCTCCAATTTGGATGCTGCGATTGAGGTTAGCTTGAATTTTAAGACTTTGCAGGCTTCATTAGAAAGCGTCAGCTTAAAAATAGGGTAAATTCTGTCTTATTTATTTAAGCCAAATTTATTTATTTTTTCTTTAAATTTTGCTTTAGAGGTATCATTATATTGTTGATTGATGCACCTCTAGCTACTGGTCTTGCCAATACTTTTCTACCACTTTTCAAGAGCCAAATATCAAATGCCGCGACGGAAAAGATCAAAGCACTAATAGATGAAAACATTGATCGTTTTAATGAATTCTCCAATGAATTTTCAAATCGCACAAACTATTATATATAAAATGATAATTCGCTACTTGTTTCAATTTCATGAGATAAAATCTTATGTTGAATATTAAGGCCTTTTAATTTTACCTTAAAAGTATAGACCAACAACACGTAAATTCCAAACAGGACAAGTACTATCGTTTCAACTTGAGTTGGATCGAGAGCCTTCTTAAAACTAGTGTATTCGTGATATTTCGTACTACAATCAAATCGGAGGTAGGGGCATACATTCTCGATACAACCGTACACGGCATGAATACTATGCAACACGAGTAATTAATCTAAGATGTAGCCAAGTTTGTTTAAAGTGGCGGCTGGTGTTAAATTCGAGTGGGAGTAGTATGTACGACAAACAACTCTCGGTACATAAATAACTATTACCGTTTTCTCCATTAAGATAAGTTGTGAATTCACTATTATATTTAAAATTTTGTCAATAACGTAATTGGATAGACAATTAATTAAGTTGTTTTGATCCATTTAGGTGATGTAATTGTTTCTCAAGTGTCTACAGGGCCGGGCCCACAGGTGAGGAGGCGAGACGGCCGCCTCAGGCGCCGAGTTGGAATAGGCGCCCAAATGAGATATCCTATATCAAAAAAACGTCGTTTTTGAGACATGCTAAAGATACAAAGTTTTAAAAGGCGCCGTTTTTGAGACTTGCCTCAGGCGCCACAATTGATCTGCCTGGCCCTGAGTGTCTATAAAAGGTCGCTTTTCTAGAATAATTCAGTCATGAAACTACAGAGTTCCACTGATCATATACAAGTAATTGTTTACGAAATGTCTTAACTTATAAGGCCTTCGTAATTTTTTTTTAATATACATATGTATAGTCAATTCAGTCGGCTTATTCCCATTTTTATTAGGCAACCCGTTCTGCTGGTAATGCAAAATGCATGGGTTGATGAATGGGTTGCCTAATAAAAATGGGAATAAGCCGACTGAATTGACTAGACTATACGTATACTGTTACCTCTGCTCTTCCAGTACCTAACTGACCTAATGAAACAAGTGACATTTTCGCACCGGTTGTAAATTTGAACAATGAAGTTTCATTGAAACTGTCTACAGATATTGTTGAAGAAGTTTCGAAGCTCTTGAAAGCCAAGGATGTGTACCTAAGTATAGTCCGGCCGTTTTGAGAAAAACCAAACTGGCGCATGTTGTAGGCGTGTTTGATACATTTCGGCCAATATTTGCAGCGCGACCTCTTTTCAGTCCCTGTGTGCATGTGATGGTTGGTTTTTCTTAAAACGGACGGACTATAGTAGTTATATATAGTCTGTCCCAGGAATCATGAGCTAAATGGTCATAAAACATCTGTATAAACCAAAACATTGATGTTGCTGGTAGGGATGTGGTCGAACCACTGGTTCGGTTGACTATGTTTGACTATCGCCGACATGCGCTTCTAGGTAGTCTCTTCCTAAACATCTGCTACACACCTTCATTTATACTGAACGTACACCTTAACTTGAATCACTGTACTTCATTGAAAGGAACCAAACTTTACGTGTGTGTTAGAAAAAGATAGGTACAATAATGAGTGTTCGTACTAGTTCGAAATTTTATGACCATTTAGCTCATGATTCCTGGGACAGACTATAGTAGTATATATTTAAATGATATGTACGGTAATTATTCCAAATTATCGCATTTCACTTATCTACCTATTGATACTTCTAGTAAGGCAATGAGAGCCGTTTTCAATTATTATGTAGATTTATGCTTTGAAGCACTTCAAAAAGTTCTTATACTCGCTCATTATAATAATCTTTCTCAATGTGCCTGATATTGATGAAACATGTAGGTCTAGAAGATATATATATATTATGCGTGATTTTTAGATAAACTGTATGTTCTTGTTTTAAGTAGTGGGTATAAAGTTTGAAACAAGTGGCGGGAAACTTGGCGCCGTAGACCCAGTAAAGCTCAATGGTGATGTTACAATTATGTACTTATGATAGTCACATCTTGCGCGTATCTATTCCAGCCAAATTCGACAATTGGGGGGTAACAATATATTCTACAATAGTCATCAACCTAAAATTGTTACTTTTCAGTATGTGACAGACTATACCACGAATCTATAGAATGGCACTGGAAAATGCATCGGTATGATCCCTTCTGTAAGTGCTGAAATTCAATTTAGCTTGAGTTTTGAGGCTTCATTAGAAAATTTCCGTATAAAAATAGGGTTCCAATTTGTTTTGTTTTTGTTAATTGAACGTTTTTCGGCTCCCTTTTAGAAGTATCTACAGTCGTGGACAAAATTAGTAGGCATCTCTAGAATTTTGCGCACCGTAGGACTGGAAAAGGAATAATTGATAAGAGTGTTATGGACAATTTAATATTATGTTGGTCCTCTTTTGGCGCACATTACCGCAGCAATACGATTTGGCAAAGGGGCATCAAGTGACTTTTATGTAGATGGTGATATTTTCTCCCATTCTTCCATTACCATCTTCTCTAATTCGTGCTGGCGAACCCTCCGATCCAACATAATTGCTCAATGGGGTTGAGATCTGGACTTTGTGGAATACATTCCAGAAGTTTCCGTCTTAACATGCCTTTGATGTGTGACATTGGGCATTAATTTCAAAAAAATTGCAGGAAGTGCTCGACAAAAATGAGGGTTTCACCACTTTGACTTCCGTTTCGAAAGCTTTGGATGGAGAATTTTCAGATAAGCTAACAATTGATCCTAAAATGTTGTCATCGTTAAAATATGCCCCTATTACATCTGTCGATGTAGAACGCAGCTTTTCTGTGTATAAATATACACTGACAATGAGTGACAGAAGACAGTCATTTAAACTCAGTAATTTTGAAAAATATTTAATTGTCAGTGTTAATGAAAATGTTTTCAGTAGTAGGTAATAGGCTGTAAATCCTTGGAAATATTATATACTAGATGTAACCAATTACATATGTATAATTATGTTTATAAACTTATAAATTTGTTTAAAAAGTGTTCTTTGTTGTTGATATTTCACATATATTTTTGCATATTTGGATATCGTGCTGCACATTCTAAAGAAAATTTCTGCATATATATGCACATATTTCTCATAATTTTTTTGCATATAAATCCGAGCTTTAGTTATAAATAAACAACTCGGTTGTGCACGCACATGTAGGTATATTTGGTTGCCTGGATTGGACTGGCAGTTATTTTGAATCATCACTTTTAAAAAAAGAACCTTCATCTTCATCTTTATCTTCTTCTTACTCTTTATGGATATCCATAAAGAAATTTCAAATCCTCACTCTTTAAGGATTTGCTTGCTCCGCCCAGCGAGCTTAGCAAAATTTCAATCATATATCTATCCTTGTTCATATCGCAAATTTGTATCTCTGTCCTTTACTGTGTGAGCGTATCTAGTATTGGCCGAGTTTTTCTGCTGTAAATGGATGGGGAGAAGATGAAGATGAAGAGTACGTTTGAATTGGTCGGATAGTTGTGCAACTGCACAGGGGTCTTCTCATTACGTATAAATAAAAGACGAGTTTCGCGTTCGGAAAGTCACTAAAAAATTGCATCGTTATTGTAGACTCCGCTTAATCATCGCTAATCATCATCACCATAAACTAAAATTTCAATGTTTAATTTTAACGTCGGTTATTATACATTTTGTAAGTTTACAACGATCATCAAAAACTACAAGGAAGTTCAACTAACCACCGTACGTAAAATAGCTCTTTCTGGGCTGGGACACCGCTGGTTTGCGCTACTCTTTATCAAACATCAGGAAGTACAGAAGATATCAATTGAAGACTTTCGGGGCTTTACCAAAAGGTTCAGGGGTGTCATTATAAATCTCTGATAATACGGGACCATCACAGTCTAAGCATTATCAGGTACTACTCAGCTCCGTTTAAGAAAAAAAATGCATTATAAGGATCATCAAATATTGTGATTACAATATATTTTATTTAGCAATTGATAACACAGAACGAACGCTGAAAAAAGTCATTTAACTATAAAATTAGCATTTTTATAACTGACTGTTAATAAGAATATTTACTTTTTCCCTTCATGCATTAAATGGAATTTGTTCAAAACTTAAGGTATGCAAAATAAATTCATCCAACTTCAGCTTCTTTGATAGATATTCTTCAACTAATTTTGGCACACCATCACAACTTTTCCAACCTATAAATCGTCACGTGAATTCTTATGTGCCCAACCAACCCAATCCTAAATATTACAGGAGACGATTCTTTAACTTCAAATGTTAGTAACTTCATGGAATTTTTGTATATCAATGATTTTCATGTTAAATTCCTCAAATTACATTTTTCTTAATCAGTTGAGCCCTTTCAAGTAAAAGTTGCATTTATAATAATAGCACTATTAAACTTTGTCCAAAAAGTACGAAAATGGAGGTTGAACACTGCTCCATACATTTGTGAAACGGGTGCATTTTTTTTGTGGATATTGGACAAAAAGGAGATAGAACACATAAGAATCCTCGATAAAATTTTCTATTCGACACACAAGGAAGTGTACATTGAACAAATACGAATCAAAATCGCGGCCTGTTGAATCAAAGCAACACGCATATTTCGAAAATTATAAAACGTAGAACAAAAACAATTGATGTAGCGCGTTCGAAAATATAAGATGGCATCAAAAGCTAAAAATCGTCAAAAGAGGACTGTTGAACACTTAAGAAGTCACGTGACGAAATTATAAAGAAATAGAAATACACCAAAAGAAAAAGCAAGTAAAATATACCTCCGAAAGCAGTTCCTTTCCATGCGGAACCTGTAACTAATTGGAATGGTCTAGTACTGATTTATATAGGTACATAGGTGTTTCACTAAAGGTCTACGACATATACATTAGATATCTGTGCGAGGTTCTTACAGTAATTAAGAATATGCTAAAAAGATTTCAAAGATGTCAAACTATGTATTATATAGTTTCTTCAGGCATCTATAAAAAATGAATAAAGTGCAAATAGAAGAGAAATAAAAAAGATTTATACTAATTAAAGACACCTGGTAAACTACCTCCCAAACCTACAACTGATGATACAGAATGTATGCTGGGGAAGATGCTGTTATTATAGTAAGAATATTTGCCGTTTCTTTCATAATTCAAAATGAAAACTTCATTAATTTCTTCAAAACTTCAGTTGTTTTAATCGATACTCTTTAAGTAATTGTCTAATTATCTAATTATCTAAATTATGAGAATCAGAAACAATACAACAAAACGAATAAAGCACATTACATGTGTGAATCATACCTAATAGTCTAAGGCAGTGTTTCCCAACCTTCTTGCATTCGCGGCACACCTTGAACTTAGTAAGATTTCTGCGGCACACCATAATGTTCAAAATCAAAATTTTTAACGTTACCGCAATAATAATCATTTACATTTTCGTTTATTACAAAAGCAATGATTGTATCAAATATTTGTGCGGCACACCTGAGGTGCTCTCGCGGCACACCAGTGTGCCGCGGCACACCGGTTGGGAAACACTGGTCTAAGGTGACCGCAACACACTGCCAACACCATCTGAACCTAGTTCCATGTATGTAGATTGGCTTTTAGGAGAATCAAATTCCACCGTTCAGACGGAATACAATACAATACGCGTAATTAGTATAATAAGTTTGTTCAAAGTTGCGACACGTGTTTGAGTCGATTGAGAGTAATGCAGACCAAAAACTGAATCTCATTCATTGAAAAAGACACGTGCAAGTATCTATTGTAAAAGCGATTGATAATGTCGCATTGATTTAGATAAATAACTGGTAAAATAACAATAAGGACTTTCCATTATACCTATGTAATGGTTTGTAATATTGTATAAAATATAAGTATGTAATGAGCAAGATCAGGGTCGGACTGGACAGGGAGGATATGGGTAGATTTTCTTCCAAGCCAACTAGTATTTGGAAGCCACCGGTAACTTCTAAGGTACCTATTTTTTTTTAGATGTCAGCTGAAAAGATGTCTTCTTTTCCTTTACATCTCCCTCGGGGCCAAAGTCAGCCAGTCCGTCCTTGAGCAGGATAGCTAAATATGACTACCATTGGCAATGGAAAGTACAAGCTTTTCTTGGCAAACATTACTAAAAATTCTTTCAATAATTAACCGACTAAATTTTAATATTTTTGTTCCAAAATAAAATACTGTTGTGAAGTAAAGCTCCGGTCAATTTCTATAAGTTTAGACATACTAGCCACTGGGGCCGTACTTAAAATTTCGCTAAGCTGCTGGGGTCATATTTAAGATTTGCCTAAAGTAGTTTTTACAGAGATTGAACAAAGTGGCTCGTGGTAATGATTTTTCCATTTAGATGACCTGTGAACTTGCCTAGTGAATTTAAGATTTTATCAATAAGTGGACACACATGGGATACATTGACGTGTTTAAGTAATGCACATACCTCTCAAAAGCGAATATAAAAGGCTGGGTTTCTAAAATCATTTCATTATAAAACTACAGACTTTCTTTGTGCATAGACCGACTATATTATATTGATTTTCAACGAAATGTCTCAAGGTATAAAGCCTTTTTTATTTTTCTTATGTATATATACTGTTACTTATGCTGTTTCTGTAACTAATGAAACAACTGAGGTTGTTTCATCGGTTGTAAATTTGAACAATAAATTTACATCAACATTACCAGAAAAATTTGTTGAAGAAGTCACAAAGCTGTTAAAAACCAGGAATGTGTAAGTAAATCTTTTATGATAATGATAATTATTTCAAAAGATGTATCTGTTGATAATTTTAGTGATACAATGAGAGCTGTTTTCAATAATATTGCTGATGAATGTCTTGAGGCACTTCGTAAACTTATTATTAAAGCTGGTTATGATAGAATTCCAGTGCCTGCTTATGAAGAAGAAATAGACTTTATTTACTACGTTAAGCTGACGGAAGGAACACTTACCGGAGTGGGGACAGTACACCGAGCAGGTGATGTTACAATTACTTATGATCATCAGGATGGCATTTTACGTGCATATATTCCAGCCAAATGTTATGTCTTAAGAGTAACAATTTTGATTCAATACAATTTAAAATATTCACTAAATTATCATCACTGTTTTCCAGTATGAATCAAATTACTCGTTCAGAGTAGATGTACCTCTAGTACCTCTGCTATCAGATAGTGGACGTGGACGTTTCGAAGGTAAAATGCAAGATGTGGAAGGTGCAATTAGGGTCAGCTTGAATTTTAAGACTTTGCAGGCTTCATTAGAAGATTTGAGCATAAAGATAGGGTGAATAAGTAATTTGTTTCTAATTTAGTTTAACTTTCCTCTGTTTCATTTTAGAAGCATTGTTATAAACTTGAGTGGTGATCCTATAAAAACAAATATTCTTAATATCATTTTACCATCTTACAAAGACCAGATCTCAAAGGTCGCGAAAGATAAAATTGAAGGACTAATAAAAGAGAACATTGATCGTTTTAATGAAGACGCTAATGAGTTTTTAAATTCATTTGCAACTACAACTTTAACGTTACCTGATGTCCAAAACCGGAAAGAAGAGATTTCTTCGAAAACTGTGGATACCAAAGAAATTTTACAAACGACTAATGAAAAACGTCACCTTAATTAAACAAACAATAATAAGCGACTTATTTTGTATTTTATGCAATAGTCTTACGTTAATCATTAAATACTTCTATTTTCACTTTAGGAAAGTACATTTACAATTATCTGTAAAGATTTCAATTCAGTATCAGTATCACTAGTATCTTTGTAACTTTGTATGGATGTACCCAATGATACCTTTTTAGCAGTATTACAACTGTGAATGGTTAAGAGGCAGAAAACAAATACAAGTATCCAAGTGGAGCTGTACATAGTAGAGGGACACTAAAAGCAACGAGACAGTTCCATAAAAATACATGTATTTCTTATTGCCACTTGTAGCGACGCTTGATCGCCGCTCGTCGCTGCTCCTCTACCATGAATGCAACCTGAGTTGTGCGTGCCTATTGCGTTTTATTTTTTTGAAAATAAAATTGCCCAAAGGGAATGTAGCCTTATTCATAATGTCTGGTCAATTTAATAAATTAATCAATAGTTATGAGGCTGTACGACCGTTTTAGTCATTATTCATATAATATGTTATTAGTCACTTGGCCCATAATACAGCGGAACCCGCTTATAAAGGACTTCACGGAGACACCGTTTTTGGTTCATTATAACCGAATGTACATCTTACACGAAATTTGTTCGGAAACATTGCAATACACGGCAGGTCAATCGGGACCTGGGCATTCCGTCCATTATAAGCGAATCAGTTATACGGGTTCAACTGTATACATAATTGTGTGCTACTATAATAAATACAATGCTCCTTATATTAAGTATCATGTTTCCCTAAATATTGCATCTTAAATATTTCAATTACTACCACCAGTACTACCCCCAGTTCATAGGTTGCTGTGAAGCATCAGCAACAATCTAAGCCACAAATAGAACAAATTTCACTGTTATCAATTTATTTGTATTGGGAGCTTTCCCAAAAATTAGAGCATTCATGTGATGTAGCCAATTTTGTTTAAAGTTGCGTGTTTCTCTATTAAGAGTCATACAGACAACAAATCGTTTAAATAGGCACGTCTAAGTATCTACTGTGTGCAAATTTTATTTTAGGAGAATAGATTTATGATAAGGCATTAGAAATTCAAAATTCTTGCCAGCACGAGCCCGTATTGAAAATCTACTGCGCATCCATCCCAAAGGTTGTTCTTACAAAATTTGGACTATATAAATAATGGACTCAATACATGAGTTTCGCGTTCGCAAAGTCACTGAAAAATTGCATCGGCGGTAATCATTATCAGCATAAACTAAAATGTCAATCCTTAATTTTAACGTCGAACACATCGGTTATTATACATTTTGTCTGTTAACAACGATCATCAAATGACGGTATCCCCTTATCAAATAAATAAGAACCGCCGTACGTAAAATGTTCGGAGTAAGATGAGACGTGCTACGTAAGTGCTCGGCTCTTTCTGGGATGGACCGCCGCTGGTTTGGGCTGCTCTTTACCAAACATCAGGAAGTACAAAAGATATCAATTGAGGACTCTCTGGGCTTTATCAAAAGGTTCAGGGGTGTCATTGTAAATCTTTGATAATCCGGGACTTACAATGGACCATCACAACCTAGGGATTGTTAAGTACTACTTAGCTCCGTTTAAGAAAAAAAACACATGATAAGGATCATATTGTGATAACAATATATTTTATTTAGCAATTGATAACACAGAACGAACGCTGAAAAAAGTCATTTAATTATTGAATCAGCATTTTTATAACTGACTATTGATAAGAATATTTACCTTTTCCCTTCATGCATTAAATGGAAAGCTTCATTAATTTGTTCAAAACTTAAGTTGTGCGAAATAAATTCATCCAACTTCAGCTTCTTCGAGAGATATTCTTCAACTAATTTTGGCACACTATCACGACTTTTCCAACCTATAAATTAAAAAGAAATAAAAATCCACCAAAAAAGAAGCAAGTAAAATATATTGTACCTCCGAAAGCAGTTCCTTTCCATACACGACCTGTAACTAATTGAAATGGTCTAGTACTGATTTCCTGTCCAGCAGCTGCTACTCCAACAATCGTTGAAACACCCCAACCTTTATGACAAGCCTCTAGGGCTGCCCGCATTGTTTGAACATTACCAACACATTCAAATGTAAAATCTAAACCACCATCAGTTAAATCAATCAGTACTTGTTGAATTGGTTTGTCATAATCTTTAGGATTTATGAATTCAGTAAATCCAAATTGTTTGGCAAATTCAAACTTATCTGGATTAATATCAATGCCAATTATACGTGAAGCACCAGCAGCTTTACATCCAAGACCAACAGCTAAACCAACAGCACCTAAACCCCAAACACCACAAGTACTACCTTTCTCAACTTTGGCTGTATTGAGAGCTGCACCATAACCAGTCGGTACACCACAACCCAATAAACAAATCTTATCAAGAGCAGCAGCAGAATTTACCTGGTAACAGAAATTTCTGTAAGGAAAACTTGTGTGTCATTTCGTGATAATTTTACACCTTTGTTACAGAAATATCCGCCACAACAGTGTATTCACTAAAAGTTGAACAACCCATAAAATGATACAATTGCTTTCCATTACATGTAAAACGAGATGTACCATCCGGCATCACACCATTGCCTTGAGTTACACGAATCTTTTGACATAAATTAGTTTTTGGTGATTTACAAAATTTACATTCACCACATTGTGGAATATATAGCGGAATAACGTGATCACCTGAAAAATAATAATAATTATACTATCGAATCGTGTTTTTTTTTTCTGTGAGAATTTTTACCGGGTT
>JAZBHA010001001.1:0-12134 GCA_037464855.1 Iselma pallidipennis | reverse complement strand
AAATTTATTGACAATCTTTTTATTCGAAAAGTAATTTTTGCTATCAGCTTTGCCTGTGGGGTTCCCCTGTCTTACGGGGCTCCCCATATAACAATATATATTCACATTTTCCAAATTGTTCCAGACCTCTTTAAAAAAGTAAGAAAATCAAAACATCACCTCAAGCGCTCGCTTTTGTGTTCTTAACTCGTATTATTATTAGTAAGGCCCCAAAAATCTGTAACGCCTCGGGCCCCTTGAAGGCTAGATCCGCCACTGATTGTAGTGGTAATAGGAGTACCTAACACGCCCTAACCCTAGCCCCATTTTGATTATCACAGATTGTTGCCGTCTGGTTTGATTATAGCAGCGATTATATCTTAACTTCAATCCAATTTACACTCAACTTTATTGAAAATGTGTTTTATAATAGCAATCCACACGAATACCACTAATAACTTAAAATATAAACAACTTTCTATATCTATACGATTTACACGACAATTGCTTTTATTCATGCAAACAATTTCTCTAAATATTGTATGTTTTTTTTGTTAGATTTAATTTAAAAATAGAGAAAAATAGTGATTTTTATACAAAATATAATCAAAACAAGCAACAAATTGTTGATCAATTAAATTTCCTCTTATTGTTAGACTTAGAAAGGTTTCGTTTGTTATACAGCCAAGCTTAGAAAATACAGTGGAGCCCGCCTGACAAGATCACCTTATTAAAACTTACTAATTATGGGCATTTATAATAAAAGGGCGGTGATAACAAATAGAACACCTAATTGATTTTTATACTGTTCTGGTTTTCTAAGTCCGAACATAGGCGAGAGTGATAGTCTTAAGGTTCCTCATAAGTGGAAGCGAAATACTATTATACAGAGTAGCCTACGTGTAGTAAACACAAATTGTACACAGTGGAAATAAAAATAGGCTTCAGGTAGTTTTTCTAGAAATTGTAGGGTATCTTTGTCGTGCTTTAAGATCTCGACTGTGCGAACATAGGACACTCTTCACAAGTGCGACAGAGTAGAATGAATTATAAGTATCTCTATCCCAACATTCTTTTTACTATTTGACTACTATGTTCGGAGTCCGACCGCCAATACGGTATAAATACATTGTGTATCAGAATGGATATTTTCCTTTTTTTTTCGAAAACATGATTATAACTTTGGACAAATCAGTAAATTTTGAATCAGTACCTTTAAAGCGAACATCATAGTAAATAATGTTGTTTTTGTTACTTTTGTGCTTTCAAAATTATTACTGTATTCTGCATTCTCGTCTATTCGTGCAACTGTACCAAGACTTTTGTGAGTCACTGTATATGAAATTTGGTGGAACAATTGAAGCCCTTTCCACCGTATATCCGGAAAAAGTCGTACCTTGATGGAGACTTGAACTTCAAATTTCTCGGACATCTCTGAAGATTGCCAAGGTGCCTCGATCGCACTATGGGCCATGTCCACCCCCCAACTCAAATGGTGGGAAATTGTATCACTTTTTCTACCAGACGATTCTGGTTTTGAACCATTTGAATTGATAGAGCGCTTATACTTCTAACATCTAAATGTCGTATCCCTAATAAAGCTCAAAGCAAGTAGTGCCCTCTATACATTAGAGGTACAAGCACTCTGTCAGTTCAAATGGTTCAAAACCAGAATCGTTTGATGGAAAAAGTGACGCGATTTCCCACCATTTGAGTGGGGGGTGACCATGGCCCATTGGTAGTGCATTCGACCGGAAATCGGAAGATTCGGAGTTCGAGCCACGACTTTTTCGCATATACGACGGAAAGAACATTAATTGCTCCAAATTTCAAAATCAATGGTGATTGTTATTTTTTCTTTATCGGCTTTATCAATTTTTTCTCATAATTCGCTTAATGAAAAACCACCTTCTTGATAAAAACTGTGTAATTATTGGGTGACGATAAGAATTACAAACTGTATTTTCCCCATGCAAAGTGTAAGGCACCGACGTAGTAGTTTCGACGTGTACCTTTAGGAAGTTCTGCCCATGTGAAGGGACCTGGACATTTCATCCCTTATAGGTGGGCTCCACTGTAGTTTATTGATCATATTTAATAATGTTTAATTTTACATTTTGTGGCATAGTAGTAGTTTTTTTCTATTTTTATTTTTTTGTTATGAAAGTTTGTTGTCGTTTTGTTGACATAATAATATTCGCGATTATATTCAATTCAGCTATGAGCTACACCTTTATTTATAAACGAAATAAATTGTAGTTTTGCGTGGCACTAAGTTGCAAACGAAAATATTTGAGCAATTAAAAGAAGTTTTGGTAGCGATTTTAATGGATTCTTTACTTTTACGAATAATTATTATGGAAATTTCTATTTTTGGATATTGTCATAAATAGGGCACGCTACGAATCGTCAACAAAAAAAATCCCTTTTTATAGACAATTTTTTTTCTAACTTGACATTGAATCAACTTAAAATTTTTTGGCTCTTATCTTTGATAAAGTAATCACAATTATTGTTGTCTACACGTGTGATCTGATTCAATAATATTTCCTACTTTTTTTAGAAAAGAGTCGATTTTTTTCAAAATTTGGAACTGAAACACAGAGAATTTTTTTAAGCTTTTCTTTTTATTATTGAGGCATTTAGCTTTAAATAAATCTCGTTAATTACAATTCATTTGGCTGTTTACAATAAAACATTTAATAATACAATAAATACTTAACAATTTAATATAAAATATTTACTGATTAATTATTATTTTGGTACAGGAGCGAGCTACTTTTACTACTCAAAGTACTACCATATTCAGTCATTTTTTTCGGTACATTTGTCGGTAGGAAAATATGTAATTGTCTTTTAGCTGTATTACATCGAGATGTTTTTCTGACAAAATCTTCGTTATTACTTTCAAATTTATCACAATCATCCATTTTAGTCACTAAATTGTCTTCACAATTTCTTCCAGTCGATTGTTGGAAACTGTTTCCTTCTAAATTCCGATTTAAATGTTCATCACAATGATAATTTGAGTTGGTTTTTTGTTGTCTATTGTTGTTGTTGATAGGGTGGTGTTTTTTCTGTGAAATTGAACAGGCGTGTGCAGTAACTGTACGTTTTTTCAAATCAATAGTTTTCGAATTTTTTACATTTTGTGTTGCCAAATCCAACCAAACCATTACACGTTCTGTTAGACCAGCATTTAGAGAATTTTCTGTCGAATAATTAGTTGTTAACGATTGACGAGGATCTATTGAATATTTATATTCAACAGTTGATGGTTTGATTTGTTTAAAAACTATATCATTATTAAAATTCTTATATTTGATTGTTTTACCAGGTATTAGATCAATCGTAACAGGATTTCTACCATACTGATAAATATTTGAATTATTTGTATTTCGGTTGAATTTATTGCTATTTTCACAGTTTTTTATATCGTTTAGTAATAATTTTGCAGTAGAAATTTGAAATTTGTGATCGTTTCGATTTCTTTCAATATTTTCAGAGATTTTATTGAGACTAGTTCGACTTACAGTAGACGAAATACTGCGTCTGGAAGACTGTCTTGGTCTTATTAGATTATTGGTTGTATCTTCTTTATATAAAACAACATGATGTTGTCCATTTTTCCAAATTGTTTTAACAAATAATGGTCGTTTACTTGTCTCCCAATGAGTCACCATTTCTCTCTCTCTTTTTTTTTTGGTTGATTTTAATTTATATTTATTTATCAAACAACATTGTCAAGATATGTGCTATAAAATTCACGACATAACAGCACGCAAACTATATACAATCGAAATTTCAATGAAGATAGGGCGACAGGCACCACGACCGTTTTCTTACCACACCGACATATCAACCGGAAATAAACAGACAAACCCTCATTCATATACTTAAGATGTGGAACTGCATGGCACATTGTTTGTGGATAGAAAGGGGGTGGTATTTGCGCAGTCCAAAATAAGGTGATACTACCGAAAATTGTAAGAAGGGGACAACAATAATATAATACTTTAGGTTTTTTTTTTTTGTATTTGCATATTTGTTTCAAATGTTTGCGTGAGGGTTGTCCTGTGGCTGTGGTAGTTGTTAGAAATATAAGAAGTTTCGTGATCTAGGTGGTTTATGTGGATGTCAGGTTCACCAAAGGAATTAATTGCGAAATAGTAATGTAGATAGTGAAATTAAATTTAGTTTAAAATTGCGTTATTGTTTCGTGATTGCGAATGATTTCCTGCGGAGATCTTACAGTAATTTAGTTCCAAGATATTTCTATTTAATTATGCTTTTGATAGGAATTTGGAATGGAATTTTCAGTATAATTAAAATATTTAAATAACTCCACGTACCTAGTTTCATTCGATAAACTAATCACTCGTTCTGTTCTGATAATTTCACATTGATTTGTAGTTATAGTCAACGGAAAAATATTGTCAATATCAGCTTATTGACTTTTAAAAGTTAAATTACTTATGGCTGGACCCAACAATAGAGTGTGCCTAGTACATCAGCAACAACAGACAATTTTGATTTACAATCTCAAACAGATGCACAGAGAGAGAGAAATGTGTCCCGAAGTCCAGGTAATTTTAGAAAAGGGACGAGGACACACTATTGTTGGGTCCAGCCATAAAGTAATTCAGATTTTAAAAGTCAATAAGCTGATATTCACAATATTTTTCCGTTGACTATCCACCACACACAATTTTACAATTAATTAGCACTATTCTTATTCACAGTTTGAGTACCAGATTTGTAGGTTTTTTGAAATTTCTTCGTCTAGTTATTCCTAAAAAAAAACATTCCACGTTATTATAAAGCCGCCGTACTTCGCAAAAAAATCGTTATCTTTGTTGAAAGAGATTCCGATTCATTCGCCCAAAATAATTCACTATATAATTAGTCGTTCGTGGTTTTAGGGTAAACGCACATCTATTCGCATCGTCTCGTATCGATATGATACGAGGCGTCTGATACGGGCAGTTGTGCGCATTGTTCGGTATTGGTAGAGAGCTTTAGGGGCAGCTAGGTCACATGACGTAGTAGTGACTAGGGTCAGATGGAAACTAGCGAATGCTGATGGTGTTTCTGAGGTTTCTGAATGAAAAACCTACCATTACAAGCACGTCTTCCATCATATGAAAGCATACCAATACGCATGCCTGCACTACTCCGCGATCTAGAGCTTGAGGGGCGAGCACTATTCGCACTTTTTTGTGGTCGTCGAACGCAATAGAGCAGTGATGGGCAAACTACGGCCCGCGGGCCAACTCCGGCCCGCCTAAAGGTTCTATCCGGCCCGCCGTAAATGAAAAAAATCATCACTTTTCACAATCAGAATTAGTACATCGCAGTTCGAACCTGAATATAAGGAGCTTTTAAAAATGCAATTGCAGTTTCATTCATCACATTAATATTTGTATTGTAATATTTGTACACTGTTTTTAAAGTATTAAATATTGGCCCGCTAATTTTTTTTCTTTTGTTCTTTGGCCCGCTCCCAAAAAAGTTTGCCCATCACTGCAATACAAGGTGTTGCAAAAGTCAGTTAAAAGATTTAAACCCCAGCATCTCTATGGGGAATAGAGTACAATAAGGGTGTTTTGCGTGGTCAAAGAGAAAAAAAAATTTTCGGCCAAAATTGGACCTATGGGTCGATGGTCACTGGACGAGTTACTACCCTACCGTAATGTTGTTGTCTAGCTGATAAGAATGCCAGTATCAGCATTATGTCGCAGATTTCATTTACCTTGAACGACACAATTCCTAGTAACCTACTTATTCAAACACCTAACACCTGCACTTATTGACGGCGTTTTCCACACACGACACGTAGAAAACTACCCCAAAATTGTCCTAACTGCTGGGCCGGCTCACTCAGGGACCAGCTAACGATTGGCACCCACCTTAGATGGGTTGTGCCTAGACGGTATGACCAGGATAGACGGCGTCTCATTTTGCCCACGGTGCACAATCATACTCCTCCTACACACTACACTCATTAATCACTAATCAACGAGCCGAATTCACCCACAAATAGCCAGGACAATTACGACACGATCCTTCGTGGACTGGCAATCGAGGCCTGTTACGTCGCATTTTTACCCCCGCTTGCCTACATGTGCTATCTACACCTGTGTTTATCAATCAGCGAAATTCCTTTGGTATCTCAGTCTGGCACGTTTTGCAATTTTGTTCGATTCCAGCGGCTCGCCAACTGTTGACTTAATGTTCAATGCCTTTTGTCTCGAAACCGGGCCACTTTCGACCCCCTATTGTATAATGAAACTCGGCTTCATTTTGTGGGCCCTCTCCGTGGTTTAATTTATTTAACTGATTAATGAAACAGCCTGTAGAGTGTACGGGATGAAAAAGTGCGTTTGGAGTTGTCGGGGCGAAGAGTCCGATGCGAATAGATGTGCGCTTACCCTTAACCCTTCTCCAAAGCTTTCAAATTCATTTTATTTTTGTAATAATAGTATCCCTAAGATTAATAGTGTTTCATTTCACTGAAATTACTATACTTACTACAGTATATGTTCCAATAAAATGCAAAAAATCGTGTATTCTAAGAAAGAATATTATTTGAATTACGTAAAAAAAACACAACAATAAAGTTTTTTGAATCACACAACAAATTCTCTTTAAAGTCCAAAAAGAAACGTTATTTTTTGTCGATTCTGTTGAATATAAATAATATTTGGTAGGTTTTTATATACACAGACAGGACCTACCATGACATTAAACTGCGTGTGTGGTTCCATTAACGTGCTTTTATTTGAATGACAATGCCATCAATTTCTAATCTACTATTGACAATAACGTAAAAAAAAATCCAAGAAGCTAGACTCGCTAGACGGTTATTGTTGTTTAAATTGACAAAATACCAGTGAAAGGATTGTTAAGTTCGTTTTTCCGTTTGCCTATCGATTTGTATTGTCGTATGTTCACAAAAAAAATATTTATATAATTTTTTTCAGGAATGGTATCAAGAATTGAAAAGTCTAGCACCTGAAACATCTTTAGATAAGTTAGAAAAATTACTATCTTGCGCATTTGCTGTATCAACCAAAGAAAGTCTTTCATTAGGAATGCCTGATTTCCCATTAGAAAATCTTCCATTAGTTGCCAAAATACTTGAAATGAATCCAACCCTAACACCATATAATCTATTTACAAGATTATATCCTTATAAGATATTTCTAAAGAAAGAAACCCAACATCTTGAATCATTATTATCAAGTTTTGATCTAAAACCTGATCAAAGGAATCTTTTATCAAATTTTACAACAAAATTCAAAACATTTCTATCAACGCCACAAAATAAAACTAGTAATTATATAGAAACCGAATATCATAATAGATTAATTGAGGATATGTTACAAAGTGAATATGTTGGTGATTTTTGTGTGATCGGTCCAAAAGGTTGTGGTAAATCATTATTAATTGAACAAGTCGCTAGAATTGTTGGTAAACAAATCGAAAATATCGTTTCATATCAAGATATGACAGCAAGAGATTTAATCCAACAACGAACCACCCTAGATAATGGTGATACAATATGGAAATTATCACCGTTAGTTTGTGCAGCTTTGGATGGTAAAATTGCAGTATTAGATGGTATTAATCGAATACATCCCAGTACTTTATCGGTATTACATCGATTAGTCCATGATCGAGAATTACAATTATATGATGGTACCAGATTAATTAATTACGATCGTTATAATTCAATTAAAGAACAATTTAATTTAACTGATGAACAATTAAGAGAGAGTGGAATATTATCGATACATCCAAAATTTAGGATTGTTGCAATTGGTGAACCACCTGCTACTACAATGCAATCAACCAATAATAATTGGATATCAGCTGAAGTTTTAAGTCTTTTCTTATTTCACGAAATCCGAACACTCAATAAAGAAGAAGAAATTAATATAATTGCATCGAAATATGGTCCGTTATCAAGGTCTATGTTGAAAATTATCGAATTGGCTCATATGTTGCGTAATAGTAATGATCAAACATTACAAAATTTATGTGGTCATTTATCAACACGACAACTATTACGTATCGCAGCTAGAATGAAAAATTATCCAACTGATAATATTTATGATACGATTCAAACAACGTTTATGATGAAATTTTTACCATCACTACCTCGACAAGCATTAGAAAAAATTCTAAAAAAATTAGATATAATCCCAGATTCGACTATAATTAATAATGATACGATTAAATGCGAAATTAATAATAATATTTTAACAATTGGACAATCATCAATACCGGTATATCAAACCAATAATTTAACAAAAATACCTGATATTCTATTCTATGATATACCACAACATTTATTATTGATGGAGAGAATGTTGCAAGATTTTCAATTAGGCCAACATTTATTACTCGTTGGTAATCAGGGTGTTGGTAAAAATAAAATCGTTGATCGTTTTCTTGAATTAATGAATCGTCCACGAGAATATATTCAATTACATCGTGACACAACTGTACAGACATTAACAACACAACCAACAATCAAAGATGGTTTATTGATCCATGAAGATTCACCATTAGTTAAATCTGTAAAATATGGACATGTTTTAGTTATTGATGAAGCTGATAAAGCACCAACACATGTTACATGTATATTAAAAACATTAATCGAATCTGGACAGATGATTTTAAGTGATAATCGTAGAATTATACGATCTATTATACCATCAAATATTGATAAGACAGATTATATACAAATACATCCAGATTTTCGTGTAATTGTTCTAGCTAATCGACCAGGATTTCCATTTCTTGGAAATGATTTCTTTGGTGCTTTAGGTGATCTATTTAGTAGTCATGCTGTTGAAAATCCATCACCTGAATCGGAAATTTCATTATTAAAACAATATGGACCGAATGTACCGATTGATTTAATTGAAAAATTAGTAGAAATTTTCGGGGAATTACGTGATATGGCTGATCGAGGATTAGTTAATTATCCATATTCAACAAGAGAAGTTGTAAATATTGTCAAACATATTAATGTAAGTTGTTTAATATTTCCATATTTCTCAAAGTCATCAAGAAATAAACAGCAATGTTACTGCCTCCTTGCGCTCTTTGTTTCATTTTACAGTAGCTCACGAATCGGTTTCGGGCTTTTGTCCATCTTCAGCATAAATAGTTTGGTTCCTGAGCACTGCAAAATAAAACAAAGAGTACAAGAAGGATTCTTGGTTGAGACGGAGGATTAGTTTAGTTTTCTTGGGGTCGTTCCAGCCCGTCCAAACTGTCATTGATCTTCTGTTCTTAACTCAGACAAAGGGTGGAGCTCTTGCTCCTCTACACTCAAGCCTCCGCACGCCCATTGTGCATGCTCCTTGAAATGGTCAGTTCACAGTTCCTCTGAACCAGCGATATACTCAGCACACATCGCAAGCAAGAGCGTGCTCAGAGGGCTGGCAACGACCTCGGCTATGCTAGGCCAGTTCTTTCCGATGTTGGATAAGCTCTGCAGATCAAGCTATCTTCTAGTCCCATCTGCTGAAGTTGCTTCTTTAGAGTCCAAGGATGAAGTGACATTGATGTTTATTTCTTGAAAATGTTGTTCCGATTTCATGTAATTACATCATTTTTTTTTTGATGTTGTTAGAAATTTCCTGAAGCTGATCTTGAAGATGTAATCTTTAATGTTTTCGATTTCGATCGTTACAGTCCTGAACTGGTGGAAACTTTAGGTGAAGTTCTGCATAAACACGGATTTTCTAGTAAAAATCTAATGACCGATGAATATCTTCAAGCTAAACGAGCAAAAGAATATCTTCAAGTTACTGTTGATCGGCATAGCGGGTTTGTTTCAAAATTCATAAAATTATCACTAAATCCTATAGTGTTGAAAATTAATTGAAAATATTAATGGGTTTAGATTGGATACAAAAGGTCCAAAACATGGTAAAGAGGATCCCGATAATGAGCCTCATGTTGGTGGAAATACTTGGGCTGGCGGCACTGGTGGTAGAGATACTGCAGGACTTGGTGGCAAAGGTGGACCGTATCGTCTTGACAAAGGACATAAAGTCCATCAAGTAAATTGTTTTAAAACTAACTGCAAAAAAAAACTAATTATAAAGTTGTCAACTTTAGTTATCAGATGAGGAGAAGAATTCTGTTCCTGAACATATTTTACGAGCTGCTAGAGAGATGAATCGTAAAGCGTTTGCTGAAAAATTAAAAGAAATTGGAATGAGCGGTTATGATGCATCACTTTATAATCAATTCTATGATTCCGTTTCAAGACAAATCCAATCGATGAGGATAATTTTAGGGAATTTACAAGCGAAAAGTAAAGAACGCTATTGGACAAGACATCAGACATCAGGAGAATTAGATGATGTGAAATTGATTGATGGATTATTGGGTGAAAAGACGATCTTCCGACGCCGATCAGAACAAGAACCTGAAATTGGACAGCCGCAAATTAAACCGAAAATATTTCGAGTAGTTGCTGATGTTTCGGGGAGTATGTATAGGTATTTGTCTTTTTGGAATCTTTTATTCAAATAGATCTATAAAAATGAAAAAATTATTAGATTTAATGGTTACGATGGTCGATTGGATCGTGAATTAGAAGCTATAGTTTTAGTGATGGAAGCTTTTGAAGGCTTCGGAGATAAGATCTTGTTTGATATCATTGGACATTCTGGGGAGACACCGTGTGTACCGTTTGTTAAATTAAAAGAACCACCGAAAAACAATAAAGAACGACTACAAGTTATTAGGGTGATTTTTTGTTTCTATAAATATTCAAATATGCATCTATTATAATTTAAAATAATTTCTAGACAATGCACGCTCATGCACAATTTTGTTGGGCTGGTGATCATACTTTAGAAGCTACAGAGAATGCAATAAATAGTTTAGCTGATATGGAATGTGATGAAGCAATTGTTGTTGTTTTATCTGATGCTAATCTACAACGTTACGGCATACCACCATCGAAACTAGCGAATGCATTAATGGCAAAATCTAATGTTAGTGGATATGTAATATTTATTGGTGGCTTAGCGGATCAAGCTGAAAGGTTTGTTGTTTTCTAAATATCGATAGATGTATCAATTAATTGAAATGAATTGGTTTTAGATTAACAGAACAACTGCCTGCTGGTCGGGCGTTTATTTGTAATGATGTCAATGAATTACCTCATATATTAAAGCAAATATTTTCCTCGTCTGTTATCAATGTTTAACGAAAAGATTTATAGCTAATTTATAAATAAATGTTATTTTAATATATCGTGATTCTGTGGGAGAAAACGACTGGAAAAAACCTTATTTTGGAGCTTTTCCATTTTTTTTTTACCATCGAATTATACTGACCAAGTATAGCGTTTCCTCGTATTTTCTAGAGCGAAATTATACTTATTTTTTCATGTTTTACAACTAAGTATTGTTAAAAAAACTGGGTAATTACAGTGTTTCTTTTTATTTTCCAATGGGGAAATGTATGAAAACTGACCGAAAATAGCCTGTTTTCGTATTCTCTATAGCAGGGGTGGGCAAATACTTTTAAGCGCGGGCCAAAATGAAATTTTCAAAATGTCTCCCGGGCCGGAGGACTATACCGCGTACGCTGTGCACACGCGAATGTTTTAGGTGGAGTTTCCCTGTCCAAGAAATTTTTTTGACAAAAACACTGTAAGTATCATTGATTTCAACAAAATCGCATAAAAAAGATTAAAAAAAGTGCATGCAGGATTTTTCAACGGGCCGGATAAAGTAAGCAAAAGGGCCGGATCCGGCCCGCGGGCCGGCTTTTGCCCACCCGTGCTCTATAGGAACATCGTCAAAGGGAGCTTTAACATGCCGGCTTTTTCGTATCCTCGGTAAAATATGGCTAGAAACTGGTAAATTACAGCGTCCTCTATGGTAAAATCGATTAAACAGGCCTTATTATGCCGGCTTTCTTGTACTTTCGCCAAACCATGGCTAGAATCAGGTCACCTACAGAAAAATCTATTAAGAAAAGTCTTAATCATGGTGTTCTGTTCATGTTTGATGGCTAAACGTCGTTAAAAGGTGGGCAATTTTTATTTTTTTTTATTTTCCAATGTAAATTTACAATCTGGCATACATTTGCCATTAAGTAAATGATTTAATAAA
>JAZBHA010001000.1:0-24959 GCA_037464855.1 Iselma pallidipennis | reverse complement strand
CAAGTTGACAGACATCATGCCGTTACCATGGAAACTAGTACTCTTGACTTATACGATTTTCGACTTCTACGGTACGAAATACTCGTATAAGTCGAGGTTTGGGTGTAGTGCAAATTTTGTAAGAAAACCTTTTCAGTCAGATTTTCAAGCATGATCGATAGTTTTTGGCAGGCGCTTCGATTTGATTCGTGGTTCTGTGACAGGGGCGGTGCATCAAGTGCATTACTTTATACTGGTCTTTTCACTCGTCTAGGAACATAGGCGAAAATAGCCCTATGTGGGAGAATAACCTTATGCCTTATGCTGATTTTCTATAAGTTCGACAGAGACATAAAATATTGGTGTGGGCCAGCCCGTTCTCCACATAGTATTCTTGTTGTAGTGATAGCTCCTATCTTGTCTAGCTTTGGTAAAATTCCTATGTTTCTAATTGATTTTTGCCAAAATCGGTACGGATAGACAAAGATATCCTATAAAAGTGGCCACCAGAATGAAAAATGTACCCCTACTTTCCATAGTGCTATCCAAACGCACCCATATTTCATGTCTCTGTTACACTTACACAAAATCCACAGAGAGGTGCTGTCACTCCTCTCTGGGCTTATGAACCTAGTAGAATGAAATGAATTGTATACCAAAAGCCCACATACTTTCTTGGTAGCCCCACCTATCGAAAATCTACTGCGCAATCACCCTAAAGGTTTTTCTCACAAAATTTGCACTATAGTACAAAGCTTAATGCCTTACAAAACGTTTTTAAAAGAGCATACCCCTTTACAGAGCCGTAACTAGCTTATGTCCACTATAGGGCCAATGTAGCCCAGACCCTAAGCGCCAGTTTTCTATGGGCCTAGTCATACATACGCATTTGTAGACAGATGTAAATTGAACAAATCTTCCTATGAATTATTCATAATTGTATGTGTTATCGTTGAAACAGTCACGGGACGTATCTTGGAGATTCCCGGGACGTAGGGAACGTTGGGAACCCCTGCTGTAAGCGCCACAAACATACCAGCTGAAGAAATTAGAAGTGATTCTCTCACTTTGTCCTTTCTCTCCTGAAAATATGAGGCAATATTGTATTTGGCTATAGGCGCTAAAATTCCTAGTTACGGTTCTGTTCGTTTACATTCATCTCTTTGTAGAATAAATAAACAACAAAATTGTTAAATTTAAAAACAAATCGCCAGAAGCAATATTGACAAAATTATGGTCCTAATTAATAATAATAATAATAATCATAATAATTATAATAATAGTGCCATGAGTCATTGTTTTTATCTGATTTTTCATCATTTTCCTTTTGTCACATGACACGTTTCTACTGATTGTCCTCCTGTCATGGTGACAATTAACAACCTAACTTTGTGGTTAAGTTAAAGACTTTTCCCAGAGTGATTTATTTAACAATATCGTTATTAATTACAACAAAAATATACATAAATGATAATCAATTGTATAAAAAATGGAATTGGATGATATGTAAGTGTTATTTATTAAAAAAAGTTACATAAAAAGTATGATTAAAGGATTAAAGGTTATGTTTATTTTTGAATTGTCAAAAAAAAAACTAGGTTATTAATGGCGGTCTATTTAAAACAGAACGGATAATAAATTATTGTTTTTTCTTTCTCTTAAAATAGATTTCATTGATTTCCAAAGATCAATCGTTAATGGAAAATCGGATCATTCACATCCTGTAGTGTATGGATTAATTTCGCGATATTTAATGAATTGGTAGTGAAATGTAAACGATAATATTATTGGGGGATGAAGCATAGAGAACGTACCCTAATTTTATACGAAAGCTCTAGTTATATACATATAGTTGGATAAATAGAGATATTTTCGTAATAACACGGTTACAGTTACACGATATTGATTAAAGTCGACAAACAGTAGCACGATTTTTTTTTCTACTTTTAATTATTACCAAGAAAATGTTGGGTAGACTCATACATTTAGAAAAAAATGTATTGATTATGTAAATGCAGTTGAAAGGCTTATTGTAATTCTTGAAAAAGACTTAATTTCAGATAAAAAATAGTAAAATATTATTAAAAGAAAAAGTGATTATAGTACTTTTTTAGGGGTGGTTTGTTTTTTGTTGTCGTGCCCTGTAAAAAAATCACTCTGTTTCTAACTTTGGAAGTTTGTGTAAAACTTTCGACACAATTCTTGATGCCCTGATAATCAAATAGGTCGTATCGTTTCAAAAGTTGTAAAACACTTTTCAGGGTTTTTAAAAGTCATCAAGTCAACTTTAGAAACAATCAACTAGAACGTTTTCGAATTAACAATAATGTTTTTTATGTAATTCATGATTTTAGGAGGACAGCAACACCTGTACAACAACATCAACCACAACAATCTATCCAGCAGCAGCAACAACAACAACAACAACAACAGCAGCCTTCACCGCCACAACAACAACGTACCATTACACCGATCCATGATGATGTTGTTGTTGAAGCAACAAGATCTTCAGATCAAGATATCAAACCACCACCTCAACCACAAACATCGCCACCAACACCGAAACTATCCACACAAGTCCAAAGAACCGTATCATTACCACCAACATCACCACCACCATTATCACGTCCTCAACCAACACGTCAAATTAATTATTCACAAAGTGAACGTTTACCAAATCGTCCAACATTATCACGTTCAATATCACGAAAAGAAATGATTAAAAATTACCTGAAAAAAGAAACAGCAACATTTTTCGGTGTTGATGAAGACAATGAAGAGGAGGAACAACGACAATGGTTAGATCGAAGGATACGTATGGCGGCACGTACTTATGGTCCTGTTAAAGAAGAATATTTAACAATGAGACGACATCGACGTGCTATTAGTGAATTAACAACACAACAACCAAGAATGATGGGACAATTACAAGCTGAACGACCGGATGTCTTACCAGGACCTAGTGATGTTCCTGATACATCAATACAAGAACGAGTACATGATGTTAAATTAAAACGGAAAGATACAGTGGCTCGAATGACCTGGGATGGTTTATCTTATGTTGTAAATGTAAGTTAGACTTATTTAAAAAAATTAACGATTTATGATAATTTTTTGTTTTAGACTATAACCCGACACCGTCCCAGAAGACGTTCTCAACAAAGCCAATTATCTAGAAGTTTCCCACCGGATACACCATATAGTAGTTCGAAAAATTTCGAAGAGGATCATTTCTTCCAAAGACCATCAACAATACCACCAAGAACACCAGAGGCTGGTGATATTGTCGATCGTGGTATCAATGAAACTAGTGTATTACAACCAACAACAACAACAACAGGAACAGGAACAGCAGCAACAGCACAAACAACGTATCGTGAACGTTTAACAACACGTCCTAGTTCGTCTTCAGGTGGTTGGCGACGTGATCCACATGTTGTTTTAAGACATGAAGGACAGACTCGACCAACTGTTGGTGGATCACGTGTTTATTCATCATTGTTGGATAGTGTTTTGGATAATTCCAATCGACGACAATATGGAATGGGTTGGGTTGGACGCATGTTCGGGTATTAATTACCTAATTAATTAATTAATTAAATTGATTAATTATTGCATTTATTTATAGGAGATCTATACGAAAGTCGGTGGCCCAAGATGAGATAATCCGTGCCCAATTAGATGATATGGAAGATCATCGTCCAATGTTTACATATTGGGTTACAAGTGTACAAATTTTAGTTTTATTTATATCATTAATATGTTATGGTTTTGGACCATTTGGTATTGATTTACGTTCAAGATCTGGACAAGTTTTAGTAACAAGTTTATCATTACAACAAGTTGATTATATGGAGCCGGCAAATTTTTGGTTTGGTCCACGTGCTGGTGATTTAATACATTTAGGTGCCAAATTTGCACCATGTATGAGAATTGATGATAAAGTATTACAAGAGATCGATAAGATACGTGCAAAAGAACGTGAAACAGCATGTTGTATTCGTAATGATGATTCTGGTTGTGTACAATCATCACAAGCTGATTGTTCGGTAAGTTGACTTTTTTAATTTTAAGTTTTTGCAATTGTATCTCAATGCTAAATTGTCAATTTTTTCAAACTTGCACATAAGGTGAGAGGATTAAGGCCAACGGTAAGACTTTTCTCCAAAATCTTTATTTATAGAGGATTGTTGTTTGAGAAATAGAATTAGATTAATTTATTCAAGTAGGTCGATACTTCTGGTTCCAGCGCAAACTATCCTGTTTCTCTAGATGTAAATGGGTCAATTCACCTACAATCATTTGCTTGAAAGAACCAACGACTATCCAAATGCCGAATTATTCAAAGTGCTGATTCTTTAAGCATTTTGGTACTCAAGAATGGGGGTCGAATTGACCCATTGTAAAGGTTTTTTCTCGGGAATCCAGCAATACAGGGATATTGGGTGCCTTGAGGAAGCACCGAACAGGTGCGAAACGTTGGCGAGATCACGAAATTAATAAAGAAAATTAAATAAAACATCTCTGTATTGCTGAATTTCGAGGAACAGGGTGGTGGACCATCAAATTATGAGGTTTTTCATTTATTTATTTGGTTATTTTTGATAATTGAAAGAAATGATAGTGAGTGATATGCATTTTTTTAAACAGAAAACAATATCGACGTGGAAGAAATGGAGTGCTGGTGATGCTGGACCTGGTGGTCGTATATCAGGATCTGTATGTGGTTTAGATCCAAAGTAAGATTAATTTTACTTAATATCCAACAATTAATAAATTATCTAATCACTTGTGTTTGTTTCGTTTGTTGAATAGATTTTGTGACGCTCCAGCTAGTGTCCATCCATATGAATGGCCTGATGATATAACCAAATGGCCAATATGTCGTAAAACAAATACACAATTTTCGGTACAAAAACGTGGTCCACGTGATAAGATTGCTGAACATATGGTATGTGAAGTAATTGGCCATCCATGTTGTATTGGTATACATGGACAATGTAAAATAACAACTCGTGAATATTGTGATTTTGTACGTGGTACATTCCATGAGGAAGCTTCATTGTGCTCACAGGTTTGATTATTTAATTAATACTAATATTAATAATTAATGGTTATTATTTAATAAAATCTATCTAGGTATCTTGTTTGAATGATGTTTGTGGTATGTTGCCATTCTATTTCCCGGAAACTCCCGACCAATTGTATCGTTTATGGACATCATTATTTCTACATGCTGGTATTTTACAATTGGCGGTAACTGTATTAATTCAATATTATTTAATGAGAGATTTGGAGAAATTAACTGGTAGTCTACGTATTGGTATTATTTATATTGGATCAGGTGTTGCTGGTAATTTGGCTAGTGCCATTTTTGTACCATATCGTGCTGATGTAAGTTTTATTTTTGGGCTAAAAAATGTCGAATTTTATATTGATTTTTTTTAATTATTTAGGTGGGTCCTGCTGGTTCCCAGTTCGGTTTGTTAGCTTGTTTAATAGTTGAAGTATTAAATGCATGGCCAATGTTAAAACATCCAAATCAAGCATTATGTAAATTATTATCAATAACATTATTTTTATTTTTAATCGGTTTATTACCATGGGTTGATAATTATGCACATTTATTTGGTTTTGTATTCGGTTTTCTATTATCATATGCATTATTACCATTTATATCATTTGGTTATTATGATCGACATAAAAAAGTTGCATTAATATGGATATGTTTATTATCAGCTAGTTTTCTATTTATATGTTTAATTATATTATTTTATATAATACCGGTATATGATTGTAAGATTTGTTCATATTTTAATTGTATACCATTTACAAATAATTTTTGTTCATCGCAGAATATTAATTTTAAAAAGGAGGAACCTATAGTATGACAAATAATTTTACGGTTTTTAACCGTATTTATTTATTATCATTTTATTATCATTATTATTGATTTTTTAAATCGTCTTACTTTCAAGAAAATTGTTGAGTTTTTATTATTTTAATTGCTTTCGTTGTTAAAGTTATTTTTTATTTATATTTTTACTTGAAAACTTCCATCAATCTAATGCCTGATGATAATGACGCGTTCTTCATAAAATGTGCTAAAATTTGTGCAAACCCAAGAGAAACTGAAGGAATTCTCCAATTAGTTGTGTGATAAAATTGAAGACAACAACAACAACAACAACAATAATGATGCAAAGAAAAAGGAAGAAACCTGGAGAATTATAAACAGTGCTTATATTATATTGAACTATAAACTTTAAAATATGTGATACGAACTATATCTCGACGACAAAAAGAGAGACAATTATTTAACAAAAAAAAACATTTATTTCTATTTATTGAAAAAAGAACAAACAAAAAAAATATGTGCAATGAAAAATTTACTACTTTATGTTAGCAACGAAACAACAAAAATCTCAACAATTATTTCAAATAATATTACCTGCTACCCAATACCAACCAAGAAATTGATTTGTTTTCTAAAAAAACCGAAATAAAGCTTGTATTTCGATTCTCGTCCTGGATGATGATGGACGATGAACGAAACACAAACCTGAAGACCGACTACTACTCCTTGCCTGATGCATTTCGAATGTTTGCTTCAATTCATGAATTCAAGAACAAAAAGTGTCCTTTTGAAACCATCGTACATTTTTTCGAGAAAAGAATGTAATCAGAAGAAGAAATTTTGGTTTTTATCCACCGATTGACCCAATCTCTCCAATTTCCAGTTTATTTCACAATTCTAGCCAACAATAACAACTAGAGATTGTGTCAATTTTTGTGTTCATTGTTAATAGTTTTTTTAGGAGAAATATTGAGGCAAACATTTCTCTTTTTTGGTTTTCGATTTTTTTTTGAATAATCCTCTCGGCAAATCAATGGACACATGTATTTACCCATTTTTAAATAACAATAGACTCATTTATATGTGTACTTATAAAATTTATCAATATATTTTCATCACTAATTCATAGAGAGACATGAACAAAACAAGGAAAAAAATATTGTATAAAAAAAATTATATATATTTAAGCATGAATGATGTGTAAATAATTAAACGCAGTATGGTGGTGTTAATGTTGATTTTTTTTTTGTAAAATTAACCCTTCTGATAAAGAAACTATTGATAAGAGAATTCTTTTATTTGTCTTTCATATTGTTGTAAAATCTAGGGACAATTTCATTGATGTTTCTGCCATAATTTATTACAAATAATAATGAAACATCAAGGAAATCAGTCGAATTTTACCTAAATCATCCACAATGTTGAAGAATTATTGAAGAAAAATACAAAACGAATTGTAATAATCGTAACGTCTGTTGTATCAGTTCAAGTTTTTGTTTATCATTATCATTATTTATGTTAAAGTATCATGATGTACATCAGTTTTATATAAAAGATGAATATTTCAAAAAACGATCATATTTTCCATTATTATTATTATTATTATTATCATTTTCTTGATATTTTTGGGCGGTTTTCCCAAAAAGAGACAAGCAGACGTTGCATTTGTATGTTACGACTGATCATTTTTGACAAAGAAAAACCATTAAAAAAAAATATGAAAAAATTTTTTGAGAGGAAAAAATGAAAAAAACATTGTACAGTTACATTGTAATATTATAAAATCAGGTGTTATCACTAAGACCAAGCCTTAACATTATAATATAATAATAAATTACTTCTGCACATAAATTTCTGATAATTTCGATTTATATCCGTTTTCTATGATATCTGGAAATTTGCCATTTTTCTTAAGTTTGTTCATAATTCTCTGTTTAATTACTTCATTTATGTAAGTTCTTCTACCTTGCACTTCTAATCCGTACTTTTTTGTATAACTTAAGTCCAGTGTGCCAGCTGGCAATACAAATAAAGTGCTATCATTAGCACTCAATATTTACCACCCAGCCCTTTGATATCTGCATATAATAGTAGTTTTTTAGAGTTACAGGTACACTGTAACGCTGAAGGGTTATCATTCCAACCATTTCTTGACCTATAAAACAGAAGAACTTTTACCTTAATGGCCAGAAGAACGTTTATAGATGGTCCTGACTATATTTGTAGTATGTTTAAAGATACTCGAGAGGGCCACATTTGGCTTAATCTCCCTAAATACCCAATAAATCTAAGAATTGGGGTTTTTCTGATGCCCTAAGTAAGTAGCGGGACAGCAACATTTCTCAAAGGCCGTAAATACTCTCTTACATTCAATTGTAAGAGAAAAGGGTCATAAATGTCTTGATGACTACTTCTCAAAGCTTGTTAACTCTTAAAATTTTTGTTTTTAAAAATCTGGCTTTGTTAACATTGACCCTTCATCTTTCTATAAAATTCTGGAAAAATTGGTCTTACGCCAGTCCACTTTTCAAATACAGATTCATTTTGTATGTCTTCATTAAGGAAGGAACAGTCAACTAAATAAATTGTAGGCCTTCTGGTTTCTGGTTCTGGATTGTAAAGGAGAGTGGAGCAAGCTCAACTGTACTCAGGCCTCAACAAGGCCATATATATCCTCCCTGTGATCGTCAGCCACTGGCTCCTTCAAGCCAAGCTTCACTCTGCTTGTATCGCAGGAGCGCGCTCAGAGAGGCTATACTAAGCCAGTTCTCCCCCCAAGCAGGGATCCTCGATATTGGACGAACTTAAGGAATGACCAACACGTGCTCAGTAGCTTTGTCCTCATCTTTGCATTCTTAGCAAAAGGTAAAGGTGCTTCCTTAGTCCGCAATATCCAGCGGTACCCATTAATATTCGCATGTTAGCATGTAGCCAGGGCTCTCTTGCCACCGAACTGTATGAGATCGATTGCAGCCCTTAATTTGGAGGATTCAACTAAAACAAAATATGCCTTCCTGAGCTGAGGCTGCGCCGATTTTGGGTTGCCGTTCATCGAACTTCAGGAGGTAAAGTTACAATCTATGGGGGATATTCTGTGCTCCATCAAAGGCTCAGGACTGAGAACTCGTGGCTTACAATGGACCATTGGAGTCTAAGTATAACTACAAAGACCTAGCCCCGTTTAAACATACATAAAAACTTGAACTTCCAAAGGACCTTCTCTGAAGGAAAAAACCCTAAGAAGAGTCAACTGAAAATTCTTATCTTTGAAGATTTGCTGTACAAGGAAAAATGTTTTCAGGAAACATTTGCTCATTTGCTCAACATCCCTCGTTGAGGAAGGAAAAAAAATGGTTTTGACAATTCAGCTTTGTTAACTTTAACCCTTTTGCCGCAGAAACCTCAATAGAGGATCTGATAAAACCGTACAAAGGTTTCCTCAATTGACGATTATGCTGATGATCCGTATATATATTATTTTGCGTTCAGTGGGTTAGTAGCTACAAATTATACCCGTAGTTAAAGGGTTAAATATTGGCTTTGCTGTAAAATCCTGAAAAAACTGGACATCAGCTACAGATCTATTTGGGATTCTGTTGAGGAAGGAAAATTCAACGATCAAATTGCAATTCGTGTTTCTTAATATATTTTAGACCAATAATAATTTACAATAATTATAATTACATAAATCGGAAAAGTAAATTGTACATCTGTGTATTTTTTTCGAATAAGTAAACATAATATTTTCATATAAATAACAAATCGAAAGACAAAAATAAAAACATTATTTTTATATAAAAAATTGTTGGTAGTTATAGTATGTGCAATCTTATTACAGTCTACTGATTTTATTCAATTTATATAATATAATAATAACTTACATTTTTTTCCTCAAATCCTTAATTAATTTTAAACGAAACAAAAAAAAATCATCGAAATTATTAACAAATATATAAGAGCAATCAATATAAAATGACCTCCTCATCGTTTCTAACAAAACCTGAGAAGTTATTCGTTTGTTGCACCGATAGAAAGCCCCCACATACATACATTTCTCAATAATAATAATTAAGACTTCTATTTGTTAAACAAATTCAGGCACAGTTTTATAATGATCTGTCTTATAATACAAGAATATGAAACAGAGGAAAAAACAAGAATTAGTTTTTCCAAAATAATTATCTAACAAATACATAACAGAAAAAAGAGAATAATTTCAACAAAATTTCGACCGAAAAATAGAATAAAGAACAAAATGTTCTAAAGCAAAATAGCAGAAAAACAGTGAAAATCATTTGATAAAAAGCCTCAATTACTGTATAATATATCGATCTTAACACGTTATTTTATTTTATATCTGATAAGTGTGTGTAACATATGAATAATGTTACCAGGTTTTTATTTTCCGTAATTATCACAGACAAAAACAAAACACGGATTTCAATGATAATGATAACAAATCAAATTGATCTCATTTAATAATAATTATAATAATGATTCAAAAAGAAAAACAGAAAAAACGAAAAAGAATCAAAATATTGGAAGGCGATATTTCCAATAATTACAGTTTTACTTCAAATTGTTTCTTACCTTATTCGAAATTTTAATTAGTATATTATTTATTGTTGTTATTATTAGTAGTATTACTATTATTATTATTATTATTATTATTATCAATATTATTTGTTTTTCTGTTTTCTGGTTTTTTTTTTATACATATCGAGGTCTTTTCTGTTGTGTTGGACTATCCATTGTAACATCAGATGGACTAGCTGGTCGTTTACAATGTCTTGCCATTTCACCAGTAATAAAAGCACATAAATCTGGACCACGCATACATGTTAATGATGATCTGGATAATGGTGAACGTGCTAATGCCTCTCTAAATGTATGCAATTCAGAATTTAAACCACCTAGTGATTCAGGTGGTGGAACACCAGGTGGTGGTGAGATATTTCTTGGCCGTGGCGACATCGAAATCCTATCAAAACAAAGACAAATTAATAATAATCATAAGGAAACTGAAAAAGCAATAATTAATGCAAAAATTATTACACAAGATTACACGAGTTCAAGTGCAAGTGCAAGTGCAAGTTCAAGTGCAACTACTAGAAGAACAAATAAACTAAAAAAACAATAGGGCTAGTTTCTCTATTATCACTTTGTATTGATATTTTTTTTAATTATCTGTTTAGTTTAATTTTTATTAAATAATTAATAAATGATAATTAGTTAAATTATGAATCTAAAAGGCCATGGTACTGTATGTAGAGCTACAATTACACACCCAAAACTTGTGTCTAATGTCACACAATCTATGCCAATATTTATTATCAATATTTTCTATTTATTGTATTTGATAATATAATTAAATTGTTCACAAAATATATAAACAACCGTAAATTTGTTGATTCAATTAATTATTTCAATTATTATTGATAATAAAATGGACTGATGTAATGATTGAGCGCTACAAATATACAACATTGAAAATTGTGACTAATGACACATCATCCATTTCAGCCGCCTTGATTAAAAAAAATTAGTTGAAAAAAAACTAACCTCGATAATCTTAATTAATTAAAATAATTCTTTTATGTTTTTAATTAAATTTTGTGTTAAGAAAAAAACAATTAGTGATAATTGTACAGTAGACTCCCGTACAACGCGAGTTCCTATAACGCGCTAAAAATATTGAAACGATTTTTTCGTATAACGCGATTCTCGAACAACGCAAAACGTATTAACCGCGTTATACGATTAAAACATGATTTCCTATAGCACGATTCTCGTATAACGCGTATCGTATTAACAGCGTTATATGGAAGTCTCTACTGTAAATGTGCCATTTCACCATGGATCGATACGAGTCTAGGGGGAAGCCCAGAAGATAAACATCAGCCGAAGTGGTAAATTATAATAAATAATTCGATTTTTTCAAATTTTTAATTATTTCTTATTTCATGTATTTGCAGGAGATTTAAGTGGTGAGTTCGTTTTGTTTTTATTTTTTTTTTATCAAATTAACAAACCTGTGATGTGGATGATGATGATTGGGTTTTGGTGGTTTCCCAGATAAATATGCTAATAAGTCTTCACGGCGTATTAGACGTCTTTTCCTTTTTGCCCAATTTAATATTTCTTTATTACGTTTTTGATAGCCTGATTGTTTTGCCATTTCACAAGATTTTCGTAAAGTCTCCGATGATTCTACAATATTATTATTTAACTATATTGTTTTCAAATAATTTTAAGAAGAAAATCACCTTTATAAAGGGTAGTTACTGTGCCAGCAGCTGTCTGGAAATGAAGCCAAAGAGTTGCAGGTTCACCAGTGACACGATCTGCAATTAACAAAACAAAAAAATAATAATAAAATAATTGTTAAATCGTTACAATTTAGAATTGTGGCAATTATAGAAGGAAACGATAATTTTAAGGCTAAATTTAAAACAGCTGATCAATATGATATCAACAAAATGTCGTCGACCACGTAATATTCAAGGCCTTATTATCAAAAAAAAGTCATTCTACAAGTTCATTTTTTTGTGGTAGTTTTACAATAATTACCTCGATATAGTTGAGCTATAGCAGCTGCAGAATCTTGAAAAGCAGTCCATATTCTCGTATTAGAATTTTCATATTCTGTAACTAATGATTGTTCATAGTCTGGCTGTTCGTCGATCGTATCAGCACATTGTTGTTCCCAACCAGATAACCAAGTTTCATTATCACCGTCACTGTTCATTTCAAGTTGTTTTTTATGGTTCCTTATTTGATTTTAAAATAACGTTTCTTTTTTATTTAACGAAAAACGAAATAATCAAATTACAAACAAAGAAAATTCACGAAACTGCGCCACATTCCTTAGAACACTAATCACTTGCAGCCATTTTATTTAAAGAACTGACAAATGTCAAAATTCCAGAAAACCAACAGTCAACTGTACAAAAATAAAAAACCCTAAATGAATGTTTCTTTTTAAATAAATTTATTTACAAGAATTTGCTACAAATTTTCGTTTTAAAAAAAGTTTACGTTTTCTTATCATCTTGATTATTATCATTTTTCACTTGTTTTCTAGGTTGTCGTTTCTGTTTTGCTTTACCTCTTAATGCACGCATACGTTCCATTTCTTCTTGGAAATCAACATGTTCATCACGATATAAACCATAATAACGTAATTTGATCATTAACCAACCAGTTTCGATATGTCTTGGATAATATCCATGTATTTCTTTACGTTTATCAAATGGTTTTTCACTAAACATACGTACAACTTTCATTGATTTCGAATTTGTTGGACGAGCAACTTCACCAAATATACGATTACTTAAACGTAACATACGTTGTGCATATTCAGTTGGTTGTTTTATTAAATCCACATATTTTGCATAACGACTCATTTTTTTCCAAATTATTTACCCAAAATTCTAACCTCAATCTCTACAATCTACAACTGACAACATAATTCATTAGTGCAGTAATAGATGTCGCCACCAAAAATCGAATTTCACACTCTTTTAACTTATTATCAAGTATTTTAACACAAAACTGAGGTATTGTTTGGAAAATTGGTAGTTTAATTGAAAAATACCGATTATTTGTGTCATAATTGATTTATTTATTGATAAAACGTTTCAGGAATCAGCGACATCTGTAGTGTAGTAGAACAATTAGTAGTGCTTCTCCTGTAGGGTCATTGACTTCTATACTATTGGCAACACTTGTTGTCACTGTCAAAGTGACATTTGTTAAACAAATTGAGGTTAACAACGTAATTTATTTATATAAATTATGTAATTTTGTCCCTTAAAAAAATCTCCTCCCTAATGTAGTGATTTATATTTAAAAAAAATTACCCTAAATATATTTAAATCAAATTCTGTGATAATTATTTTGGAAATTAATATTAAAATGTTTCATTGTAATGATTATATTTCGGCAATCGAATAATTTTTTAATTTTTTGCATTTTATTAACAATGACAGTATTTTTAATTGAATTGAAAACAATTTATAATAAACATCAGAAATATTTACGTGTTGAAGAAGTTAAGAAATACGTAAATTATGGAATACAAGTAATTTGTTAGATTTTTCTTATTTGTTTATTTGTAGATGGCTGAAGTTTCTCAACATTTAAATCATGTTGAAAATCTATCAAATATTACATCGAGTTTAATGCAGAAATTACAAAAATTATATGAAATTAAAAAAATCAAATTAAAACATAATAATGGTTAAATACAAATAATTAAGCTTATTAATGGGAAAATTTGTCAATTCCGCAAATTTTTTGTTATATAAACAAATAGTCTAGTTATTAATAGATGTTGTTTTATAAAAATAATTGTTACGCACTATGTTTTTTGTTTAATTTGTAGAGATTACCAAAATTTTGCCATTTATTATTTATATTATAGAGATCTATATTACGACAATAAAAATATAATATATTTTGTGTTAAATTTGATTATCTAATGGTAAACATTGTGGATTCGATTTAAATGAACCTTTATTTTCATAAACTGAATGCGGTGAACATAACCATGGATCATTTGTTAAATTTTGCCAATTAAATAAACGTTGTTTTAATTCATTGAAAATATTTATAAATTTCTTTTTATCATTGATTAAATTATTTAATTCTTCTGGATCATATTTTAAATCATATAATTCCCATTCAGGACGATTATAATATTGTTTTAATGTTTTAAACCAATATAAATTTTGTTTATTGATTGTACGATTTAAGATATCTTGAAATGTTGGTGATAGATAAAAATCTTGATCTATTGGAAATGTACTTTGATAATTGATATTATGTATTAATTTATAACGATGGGTTCTTATCATTCGCATTGGATAATACATAGTGATCTCATGTAGATTATGACTACCAAATATTGCTTCATTCGTCGTATTTGTAGGTTCTACAAAAATTTGTTTGTATAAATAAATATTACTTCTTATAGTAAATAATACAACCTTCAAGTAGTAATGGTAACAGACTTCGTCCTGTCAATTCCGGTTTTTTAGTTACTTCATTACTATCAATCTGATACCAATCTAAAAGTGTTGGAACAATATCTAATAGACTTGTTAATGAATATGTCACTTGATTCCAACGTTGTTTATGGATTGGTGATGATATAAATAATGGTTCACCAATACCAGAATCATAAAAATTCGTTCTACCATTTGGGAATGGTATACCATTATCTGAACTATAGATAATTAATGTATCATCTAAATGACCAGAATTCTTTAATTCTTCAATCACTAATCCAACACCTTGATCTAAACGTGATATAGTTGTATATTGTGCAGCAACATCTTGTCTAGCTTGTATTGTATCTGGTATAAAATATGGTAATTGTAATTCATCTGGTTGATAATAGATTGGTTGCCAATCGGGTATTAAACCCATACCATCTTCACCGTTACCGAATTTCTCACAAAATTCACCATATTCGGGATTTGTGTGTCCACAACGGTGTGGATCATGGAAGGCAACATACAAGAAAAACGGCCTAAAAAAACAAATAGTTGGTATATTTTCTGGAATTATTATCGAATTGTTTTACTGATTATGTGTAATATTATTGATAAATTCACGAACTAATAGTTTAATATGTGTAATATTACGACCAACTTGTAAAATTGAATTATTCTCTTCAGTTTGTTCATAATCGAATTGATAAACTGATGTTGGACCAACATGTTTCTTACCAATTATACCAGTTTTAATACCATGTTTTTGTAGAATTACTGGTAGACTTTTAATTGTTGTAAATGAATTGAAATTATTCTCGTTCTGATGTAAACCATACATACCATTCTGATGGCTTGGCATTCCAGTTAGAAGAGCTGAACGACTTTATACAAAAAAAATTCAATATTTCGGGATTATTTACAGGAAAAATTATATTACCTCGGTGAACAGCTACTAACAGAAGTGTAGGCATTATTAAAAATCAAACTACGATGTGATAATTGATCTAAATTTGGGGTTTGACAAATTTTATTCCGATAACTACCAATTTCAAAACCACCATCATCGGCTGCAAAATTCAAAAATTTCGCGCTATTATTACTTCGCCATTTTACCAGTAGATGGCAGGACCATATTTCAAATCGCTGCCTTTCGGATAATTGTCAAAGTGACATTGACTGATAAAAGTTAGGTTAATTTTGTTTTTCTCACACAAGAAAATCATTGATAATTGTGATAAGAAAACATTTGATGACGTGACATAGACAACATAACATAGAACTTACCTAGAATAATTAAAGCATTTAAACGTTTGTTTTTAGCTTGAATTTGTGTAAAAACTAGTAAGATTACAATTAGAAACAGTTGAACGTGCATTTTTCTTTTGTTTTTAAAGTGGAGGGAAATTCAAAAAAATATGTCTTCATCGAATAAAAAGATTTTATGTTTATTTGATGTTGATGGTACATTAACGAAGCCACGTCAGAGTATTGATAAGGAATTGGATGAATTTTTACAAACTCGAATTAAACCATTAAGTAGTTTAGGTTTAGTTGGTGGTTCAGATTTTAATAAAATTGCTGAACAGATGAATGGTAATGATGTTATCAATCGTTTTGATTATGTATTCCCTGAAAATGGTTTAATTGAATATAAATATGGTAAAGAGATTAGTCGACAAAGTATACAGAAATTTATTGGTGAAGAGAAATTACAAGTTTTCATCAATTTTGTATTGAATTATTTATCAACGATAAAAATACCAATAAAACGTGGTACATTTATTGAATTTCGTCAAGGTATGATAAATATATCACCAATTGGACGGAATTGTACCCAACAAGAACGTGATGAATTTGAAAAATATGATAAACTGCATAAAATACGTGAAACAATGATTGATAGAATTCGAAATCACTTCCCTGATATTGGTTTAACATATAGTATTGGTGGACAGATTAGTTTTGATGTATTTCCACATGGTTGGGATAAAACTTATTGTTTAAAACATTTAGAGAATGAAGGTTTTGATGAGATACATTTTTTCGGTGATAAAACTGATAAAGGTGGTAATGATTATGAGATTTTTAATGATTCCAGAACGATAGGACATAAAGTTAGAAATCCTAATGATACTAAACAAGAATTATTAAAACTTTTTAATATTTAATATATATATTTTAATAATAAAAACAACTATCGCCCAATATAATTTGGTTTACGTTTTTCTTTAAAAGCTTGTAAACCTTCCAGACGATCCTCTGTATGGATTAATTGTCCATAACAACCCATCTCAATTGTTAATCCTGTATTCAAGTCAACTTCTAGACCTTTATTGATTGCCATTTTTGCCATACGTACAGCTACTGGACCATTTGGTAGAATTTCTTGAGCAATTTCCAGTGATTTCAAATAGGCAGCATCTTGTGTTGGATTTTGTTCAACTAAATGATTAATAATACCATAATCTTTAGCTAGATGACCATTTAAAATTCTTGCTGTATAAATGAGTTCTTTGGCAATTGCTGGTTGTATTAATCTGGGTAAATATTGGGTACCACCAGCACCTGGTATTATACCTAAACGTGTTTCAACTAAACCCACTTTACAATCATTTGATCCTATACGAAAATCACATGCTAATGCAATTTCTAAACCACCACCTAATGCTAAACCATCTAATGCAGCTATCACTGGAAATGGTAATTCGTAAAATTGATTTATTAATGAACGTAGATTTGTTACAAATCGACCAACTTCATCGTGAGACATTGTTGTACGTTCTTTCAAATCAGCACCTAGACAATTTTGCCAATTATTTGGGGGAATTATTGAATATTTTTCGCAATACTAACCAGCACAAAAGACACCAGGTACTAGACTACGTAGAATTGCAACTTTTGGTTGTTTCTCAACAGTGATTTTATAGATTGTTTCATTCATTTCATTGACTAGATTTGAACCGAATGCATTTTTCTGTTTTGGACGATTAAATGATAAAATTGCAATTCCTGTTCTGTCACCATCTAAATATTCTAAATTGAATTCTTTCTGTGGTAGATTTTGTGAATAATTCCGTAGAATTGTACGAAAATTCTTTGAAATCCTATTGAAAATCATTTTTATTCAATTGAAACTAACTAGGTTAAAATCTACAGAGACCAAAGGTCAATTTTTATTATTATCAGTGGAATAAAACAGAAAATCTTGGATCGTTAATTTTTATTATAATTATTATTATTACTGAATAACAACAGCAAATTAATAAAAACACACAATAAGAGAAAAAGGAAATTTTTAAACTTTTCCTTTTTATTTACAACTAAATTTATAGCTAAAAACCAAAGCGAATTTTTCTGTACAATAATCGATGATGGCACAATTCAAATTAATTGTACGCAAAATTATTTACAATAAATAAAAAAAAAAATCAATGGGACGGTTATTACAAAGAACCAAAAAAAAACACAAAAATCACAGTCAGAAACTAGACCTCAGACAGATGGTTTTTTGCTTGTTTTTGAAATCTACAGAAAGCCAAGTCAGTCTCTAACAAAATAGAAAACAAGAAGTAAAACATAAAAACAAAAAACTATAGTGCTTCATTTTCAATAACTAAACTGTAAATGTAATAGAAGTTAATAATTATTTATAAGGCAATCTAACTATTTTTTGGTGTATCTTTCTTCTTGCCTTTCTTTTTATCTTTTTTCTCGTCCTGTTTGGTTTCGGTTTGTTTCTTTTCATCTCCTATTTCTTGATTTGGTTGTTGTTCTGGCTTTGGTGTTTCTGGTTTTGGTTCTTGTGATGGTATTGGTTCAGTTTCCATTTTTTCTGTTCCTGTTACACTTTCTGATGGTACTGTTGTTGTTGTTGGTACTTCCATTACATTACCATCTTGTTCAACTGGAACTGCTTCTATTTTTTGTTCACTTCTCGATTCTTCACTAGCTGTTGTAGGAACTTGATTATCCTCTTTTGCTTCTTCACTTTTATTACAATTTGTCTGAGATTGTTCTTGTGGTTTTTCTTGCTCAACTTCCATTTTTTCACTGTCTTGTTGTTGTTGAGATTCTTGTGATTGTTGCTGTTGTTGAGCATTAGCTGCAGCTTTGGCTTCTAAAATACTGATACATTTTTCTATACATTTTATAGCTTCTTTACGTGCTTGTCGTATATTTTCTTGTCCTTGTGTATCAATATTATCCAATTTTATCAAGTTTCTAGTCAACATTTCATCTAAATATAAATAATGTTTATCTTTTGGTTTACCATTGAATTGTTCTACTTGTGACATTAATTCGGAGACATCTTTTTGTATCAATTGGATTGTGTCGATAGGACTTGGTGGAAGTTTTGATTGTTGTTGTTGTTGTGGTGGTGGTGATGGTTGAGGAACCTCTTGCTGCGGTGGTTTTTGTTGTTCAAACTTTTGTTGTTGTTGTTGCTGATACTGCTGCTGTTGTTGCTGAAACTGTTGTGGTTGTGGATACTGTTGTTGGTGTGGTTGCTGTTGCTGTTGTTGGTGTGGTTGCTGTTGCTGTTGCTGAAATGGTTGCTGTTGTTGTCGAAAACCATCATCAAACAGTCTTTGACCACCAAAAGGTCGTGGTGGTTCTCTATTAACAAATTGTGTAAATTGACTTGGTCTATGACCAAAAATACGTTCAGCTTGTGGTGGTTGCTGTTGTTGTTGTTGGTGAGGAGTATATGATTGATTACTAAAACTAGGTCCTGTATGTTTTGGTAAAACAGGTTCATCACGACCTTCTACATGTATGGGAATAACTCGTTCAGTAGGCCGATTTTGATTAGTTGTTGTATTTTCTGGTTGTTGTTGTTGTTGTTGTTGTTGGGGTTTTTGTTGGCTTTGATTTCCACCCATTTCACCCATGCCACCACCTTCACGATTAATTGGTATATTAATACTTGATACAAAACGGGGACGATTATCTGGTGGTGGTGCCGACATTGATCTTTGATTTCTTTCATTAACAGGTTCCTGTTTCTGGCCTAGATCAACAGTATTACTCTGTTGGATATTTTGTTGTCTACGGCCACGTGGTTTTGTCGTATCACCACTATTATCACTACACTCTTGTTGCTGTTGTTGTTGTTGCGATGGTTGCTGTTGTTGCTGCTGTGATTGTTCTTGTGATTGCTGTTGCTGTGGTTGTTGTTGTTGCGATTTCTGTTCTTGTTGTTGTTGGTTCCTTTGGAAATCGTCGTCGCCCTCAAAAAATTCTCTAGGATTATCAAACGGAAAACCACCAAATCGTTCAAATCTTGAACCGAATGGACGATCGGTTGGAAATCGTCGAAATTCTGTATCTGAACTTCTTGGTGTACGTCGAGTATTACCAAGATTTTCTAAATGTTCAGCAAATTCTGGATGCCGGGTAGCTATATCGTCGAAAATTGAATTATGACGATTTGGGGTTCGGTCGAACGGAAAACCTGACTGTAAAAATACAAAAACCAAAAATCAAAAAATCAGTAAATTTGTTTATTTTCTATAAGAATTAATTTAAAAGAAATTAAAAGAGAGAAAAAGCTACAGGTTTGTAATCTCAACCAGAAAAGACACTTACATCAACATCCATATCAGACTCATTATCAACAGTCACTGGTACAGAAACATCCCTTTCAATAATCAAGGGTATGTTTCTTATCCTATCAACCATAGGGGAAGTCATGGTTGTAAAAAGTTTCTATGTTTATTTTCAATTTATAAAGAAAAGCCGCACAGAAAAGTTTCAGGAGCACTTTTGAATCCACGCACGTACAACTTGAAACTATCGCGCGAGGCGGAGCTGTCGCTCTTTATCAATGGTACATAGTAGGAGTGGGGAGACTCTGGGCGGTTCTAGATGGAAATTTATCATTCCAGATCATTCCCGATTCGTCTATGAATGAAACTTCCCTAAACCAACCCTAAACCTTCTAGAATTTTGAAATGAAGACAACTAGAATTTTGGTGTTTCGAATAAATTTTTAAAAATGGGGAACAACTACTGATAAATAGGTACTGAAAGTAAGTTTGGACAGAATTGGATTTTTATGTTTTATTAGAGAGAAAAGTTGAATATTTTTTTTCATGACTGTAAAAAATTAGGATTATTCAAGTCCTTTTTACGGTTATTATGTTACGTCCATAATTGCTCTTATCAGTTTTAAGTCTTCAAAATGCGGTATAAATGGAAGCATTTCTCATTTCTGATCAACGATTTTAATTACAGAGACCCTATAATTGATTTTCCAAAGTTTTATATTTGGAAAAATCAATTTTCTTGAAACATAAGGCAAATAGGAAACGGTTTCCATTTATTATTACATTTTTACGTAGGAATATCATTTTTTTTTTTCGACAAACTTTCATTCGATTTCTAATCGACTATTTAGGCGATTCCTGGAATATCTTCTTCCTAATATGTTCAACTATAAAAATTTACAATCTCTACCACTTTCAATATCCTCATTGATATAAATTGTTCTTCTTCAATAGAAAAGCTTCTACAAAGAGAGATTTATTTATCAACCAAACAAAAATCGATTCTAAATATTAAATGGTCAATGACAATTAAAGAAAATACCCAAATATACCTATAAAGATTGAGTATAAAAAAAAAAATTACCACATCATTCACACACCATTCATTTTCATCTCATTTTGGCTAACAACAATGATGACGTAACTACATATTTGTAATGACTAAAACATCAAATATAGACATGAAGCGTAAAATCATGTAAAATTCCACAAAACCGAATAAACGAAAAGAGAATTATCATTATCAGTAAGAATTTGACGAAAAAAATTGATAAAGAAAAAGAAAAGAAAATTCAAGATCATCAATAAATCTAGAACAGTTTTCAATTATTGTATAAAATGATTTTTACAACGAAAAAACCTTGATAACAACCACAACAACACACTAACAACCACCATATATGGTGAAAAGAGTAGAAAAAAAAAACGTGTTTTAATTGACTCATATATGAAAATTTATATGGAAAGGTGTATTACAAGCAACAAATATAATCATAACAACATCAACAACAACAACAACGGGAGACAAAATAAAATCCTTGAAATACATTCAAATCAATTTCGGTCAATAAAATCACGAAAACTTATATAATTTCTTCAATCTTTCTAATGGATACAGTCTATAATAGGTATCTCTCCAAATTGAGGCATAGACAAAAAAATCATTGAAATATTCCACGAATATAGTTATTAAAAATCAAAAAAAGGAAGACTACTATTTCAGGAATAGATGAATAATAACCACCTGTGAAATCAATTATTTTACGTTCGTTTTTAATGAAGAAATGTAGAGAAAAAAATCAAAACAAATATAGAGAAGTGATTAATCTTGTTTAGTAAATAAATTACAATTTTGGCAAATCGACAAACAGACAAAAAGCAAAACTTCAAAATCTAGGTATTATATTATACAGACAGGGGATTTTTTTGTTGTTATGTGTACTATTAATATGCAATTATAGCGCAATACTCACTGCACAAAATTGATTTTTTGTTCAAATGGCGTAGAAGCTACCTACTAGTAGAGATTTTTGTGAAGGTTAAACAGCATCCTGTGAAAAGAAAAAAAACAACACCACACATCACACGAAAATTTCTAAATTTTTTTTTTAAAGAAAAGCTAGTTTTTAAAAATTTTTCAAAAATCCTAATATTAAAATAGCAAAAATTTGGAACCAATTCTGATTTTTAGACAACCACTTTTACAGACGCGTGTATAACTGGTTGCATATACAACTAGGCAAAAAAATTGCAACATCTATACCACTAGGTCATTGTGTGTAATTTAAATTATTAATAGTGGAAAATAAAGATAAAAATTGGAAACAAAACGATATTTAAAATAATTATGGGTCAATAAAAATCAATTGATGTGAATTTTGTGGCTTTTTTCCCATTGACTATTAAATTTGAGGCCAAATCGTATACATATATGTAAAATTTTTTTTTTCATATAAAAATTACCGATAATAAACACGAATTAAATTTGCACAGTCTCTATATGGGAAAATCCAACATTTAATTGGCAAATAGCCAGGATAATGTTTCAATTTAGGCTGGAACACACACGAAAAAAAATCGGGAAATTCCAAAAAGAAAATAGGCCTATACAACAGCAAAAACATGCTCTATATATCTACAAATTAGTTCCAAAACAGAAATTGTTAGTATTAGCTAAAATAGAAGTTATTCCAAAATTAAACATAACAATTAAACAGAAAAAAATTATTCAATAACCATGACAAATGCAATAGGATTTTATAAATAAAATACTTACGAAATTCATACGTGAAAATGGCATTATTACATTAAACTAATACCGTTTAAATTATTGATTTTTCTTATAATTTAGATGGAAATTAAATTGATTTAAATCAAATTTGTTTAATTTGTGCAAAAAATTTTTCGTGAAATTATACCACACGACGAACCCCAAAAGAATCATCTGGAATTCGTATGAATTAAACTAACAACAAACTTTTAATCAATCTATCTCATTCTATTATATACAAATTAAAGTAATCTAAAAATATGATAATATGTCGTAGTGTATATGTTATGGAAACAGGTTGGCAATTATAGACATATGAAATATCCCCAAAAACTTAGGGATTTTAAGTGTCATTTCTCCCGCGTGATTATAGGTTATTTTACTTGAAATTGAAATTATTTGAAATTGAAAATATCGTTTTTTGTTAAAAAATCGTTAATTAGCATTGTTTTTGATTGGTTTTTATGGAAATTGGTTAATAATGAGGAAATTCCGTTGTTTAATTTGTTATCGTCGTTTATCAACATTAAAATTAATAAAAAATCACTATTTACGTTATCATTCGAAAATTCAAATACTTCAACAATTATTTAATAAAAAGACTGATTTATTTGTAAAAAAGAAGACTAAAAAACGAAGACCTAATAATGAACAAATTGAGACACAATTGAAAGAAATCAAATCAGAAATTGTCTATTTAGGAGAGAATATTTTTATCACATATAGTGATAAATCAATTATTATAACTGATAAAGAGAATGATAATAATAACGGTAATTGTATACAGATAACATTTGAAGAAATACCGAATTCAACAGATGATAAGAATCAATTTTTAATAAATGTTGAAACCACTAAATCATTGAATGAATATTCTGGTGAATTTTATCAATGTAATTGTATGGGAAAATTGAATAATCGACGTATTGATAATAATAATGCTGTACAAACAACACCATCACCATCAACATCGACAAAATTCGAACCACATCATTATCATCATTATTATTATTATTGTAATTTTTGTGGTAGTACCAATTTAACAATACAAGAACTATTACATCATGAACGTATCCATCAATTCTATTGTGATATATGTAATTGTTTCTATAATTGGCAATGGTATCAAGAACATTTTAAACATCATATATTTCGTATATACATATGTCATGTATGTGGTCTAGAATTCTATATAAAAGATTTATTAATCAAACATTTAGACCAACATTTTGAACGACAAATTGTTAATGATGTATTAGATATGGAACGTGATTATTATCATGTAACGAATTTTATTAATTTAACATCTTCATCATCAGCATCAACATCAACATCAACGAGTCATGATTATGACAATAATAATAATAATATTAATAATATATTTCAATATTTAACATATCCATATGATCATTGTTATTCAAGAAGTATTTTCATGAAAATCACATGTAATATCTGTCGATGTGATATATTTGTCTGTGATTATGATATGCATTTGAAGACTGTCCATTGTCGGCCTTAAATCGTTAATTTATTTGTTCCTAAGAGAAGACTTTTTTTTGTTGTTTAATAATAATAGAAAAGTAATAATGAGTTCCTGTTATTTATAAGAGATTGTTTATTTTTGTATTTTTCTATTTGGTGTTATTTAATTAAAGAGAATTTTAATGTTCAGTTTAAAAAACATTGTTATTTGTTCCATGATTTGTTCCCTTCATAATAATTAGGAGAAATGGAGGTAAGAGTAGGGCTCTTGGGTCTAGCCCCCTTCCCGTGGTCGTATGCAGTTGAAATTTTGTGGACACACT
>JAZBHA010000999.1:0-34123 GCA_037464855.1 Iselma pallidipennis | reverse complement strand
AATATTCACATTGACACTCACCCACCAATATACTGATTAATTCAATAAAATAACCACCTATTTTATTTTTGTGACCACCACCACCATGAACAGTACTTAACCGTGCAAAATGATTTTAGATGCACTTTATGAATGCATGCGCTACCCCCTTACCAGGATGATTTACAAGAGTTATAGACATGTTTCAATGTGTTGCCGACCGACTTACTTGCAAATAGTAAGTGATATTAACAAGTAATCTGGAATTATGGCGCGTGTCTTATTTCCTTGGCCACCACTGTATTTAAGTACAGAAGAAAGGCTTCTAACAAAAAGTGGTAAGAGCGTTGCAAGGGCGGTGCAAAAGCTATAGCTTTGCAAGAGAGTGAATCGCAGTACGGACAGTAAGATTATGTATAATTTTACTTTCTTTAAGCCTATTTATAATTGTAAATCTGTGATAATAAATATTCTATAATAAAAAAACAGGTTAACTTATTACATATTAGTGTTTCTTAACTAAAGTCACAGTCCCATTAGCTGTTACACAGGGCACTGCCACTGCCCTTGACCTATGTGAATATAGGGTTAGTCAAAGAAGCCAAGTCAAAATTGAAATACTATAGAGACGTACAGGAAATCATTTTAAAGTAATTTAAAATATTAGCAGGAAAGTTTGGTTGTAAACAAAAATGAATAGAAAAAACACAATATTAAGATAACAACTATAATAATTAAATATTCTTTATATGTTATTTTTAGACAGAAGGCACACCACACCGCATATTATATTATGAAGTCCCTATACATTGTTTACTATGCATGATTAATTCTGAAGAGGTGCCAAACAAAATTCCATTTAAATAAATTACATACTTATGATAATTAATAAAACAAATATTTTCAAATAAGATGTTTGCATTAAATTGCAATCTATAAAGTTGAAAAATATATTTACGAGTAAAATAAAATAGAGCATAATTTGTGCAAGTTTTCAATAAAAATAAACAGGAAAACTATGAGCATAAATGCTTAATTTTCATGGAAGGACATGAAATCATTTTTACAATTTTTAGAATTATTAGTAATAAAAATAAAACCACAGTCTTTTACTCTTCAAAACGAAAAACCGAAATTTTGTTAGTAAATATTGTAAAAGCGCAAAACGAAATTATAAAGAGATACATATGTAAATATAAATGGAAACTGTGGAAGAATCTCGAAATGAAAACAAACGATAAAAATAACTATAAAAAATATTCTTCAATCCTCAATTAAATCTAGAACAATCAGAAATATAGAGAAGTCGAATTTATTTCTAAATATTATAAAATACAAACAAATATTAAAGATTTCTTTCTCACATTATTTAATTACTTCACAATTGGAGGACCCACTTTCAATTTCAGAACTATTTATATCAATTTTAATAAGTAGTGAATCATTATTTGTATCTACATAACACAAACAATACTATTCCAATTGTGTGAATGAAAATTTTGGCAACATCCAGAATGAACCCTGAATCGACATATGTATTAATACCGAATTTCTGCACAAAGAAAACATATTCATTTAAAAGTGTAAAACGTTACTTTGAAGTCGATTTAAAAGGCATACATACATCTTTTCATACATGGCAAACTCAACAACACCAACTAGGTCATGCTTACAATAAAGTCATCTTTTATAGAACAATGAAGCTAAATAGCTGTATATACGTGTAATAAAAAACAAACATCATCATACAAGTTTAAAAACCAGAAAGAAAAGATTATCATGTTGAAAAAAATAGATTTTCCTGTGGGAGGTGCTTTTTTCTCCAAATTTTTGCTCAATTCACAATTGTTATTAAAAATTCTTTGTGTCTATGATTTAATAACTATATAGTTTATATAGCTTGTTATATAAACAACTTTCATTAGATAAAGATGAGATCATCCCAGCCTCTCTATATAATACTGGTTTGATTGTGTGGTCAGAACATTATCTCCAATGTTTTGTGGATATTCTCTATACAGACAGACATTGGTCCTTTTTTTTCACAAGAGATGTATGTATACTTGTTGTTGTTGTTGTTGTTGTTGTTGTAATGGCGGCCATTTCTTTTTAACACATACATACATTCAAGTGCAGCTGTACGGAAAATAATTTCCTGGAAGCATATACTGGTGCGAAAAACGGTTAATTTGAGAAATTCAACTTCCTTGAGCAAGAATATACAAAATTTTTACAAAAAACAGATAATATTAATAAATTATATAACAATACAAATTAATTCAAAATTTCATGGAAACGCACGTAACTGTTATAAAAATGTAGACAAAATTTAGTTTATAATGAAAAAACTTGAGAAAATTCCCAAAAATCATTCAATTATTTCAACACTAGCTAATTTTATTTACTTCCTTGTGTGTGTTTTTTCTTATTTATTTGTTAAAAAATCTGTAAACTATTAAAAAGCTTCTTCAATATCGAATAAAATTGGTTTATATGCCATAGTTTTCTTTCGACACGTGGCTTTAAAAATTAATAAGTTATACTCTCAATATAAAATAAAGATTTTTTTTCCGAATTTATGTAAACATTATATTTTTCTCTAATCTTATCTCAGAGTGTGGAATTTGGAAATATGAGTCTTTTTATGATAAACTAGAAGACATTATTACTCAACACACATTTAAAACACATTAACTTTAAAAATTAACGAGTGCTAATTAGATTAATTAAATGATGAATATATTATTAATTAATCAGCAAAAAAAATAGTTCTCGTTCACTACATTGGAATTTGGAATTTTGGCACCTATTGGCCTTTTTTTCTTTCATCAAAAACTATCAAAATATTTAATCAAAATTTTAAGACTCATCTAGAAACCAAAACGATTGCGCCCACCTGCCAGGTATCTAAAATATTAAGAGAAACGTACAATTATTATTAATTGTAAGAGAAAGTAAAGCCACCCACAATATGAGTAGAATACGAAAATGTTTAAGGAAAATTAGCAAATATTACTACAAAAGAAACCAAAAACTACTACTAGAAACAAAGTCCTAAAGTATACAGAGGTCTTCTAATAATTTTTTTCAAATAGAAGGTGGAAAATGAAAAATCTCTTCTAGATGGTTAATAGTGTGGGCGGACAGTTAGAAATGAGAAACTTCAGTTTACATAGAAAATTTCTTCTCTTAACTTGCCCTTATAATATATTTGATTACTAACAAGAAATTCCTTAAACCTCGACCAATAAATCCATTAATAATTTTCTACTTTTATACCATCTATCTAAAAATGATTATACAGATGATATAAATACGCGAAAAGAAGTATTTCTGTTAAAGAAAAACTGAACTATTGCCAAAAGACAAATTAAGAACTCAATAAAGTTTTATCGAAGTTATTATAAGCTGGTACAGAAAAACATACATATTTATGTATTACATACATTGAAGCTTATAGTATGCAATTTAAATTTAACGATTTTGTTTGTTAATAATACCAAACACGAATTTAGTTAAAATTAGGATTTAAAGAAGTACCAACTATAGGTTTTGAATTTTTGTTTCTTATCGACCTACACTAGTTTTGTAAAAGGGTTATTAAAAAGGCAGAATTGTTTTTAATACACTTTTGAAAAATTATTCACGTTTATAAAAATTAAAAAAATCCATTGGAGTGTAGGTAAGAAAGAACATCCTGTATAGAACAAACCGCAAAACAAGCACAAAGTTATTTTAATTCAGCATGAATGAGTAATTAGTCACTTTACAAAGGCGAATGACAGATAAAGCAGTGTAAGGTGAATCTGCAAATTTGCCATTTAAATAACTTAACCAAAGAATATCTATTTTACTGTTGCTTGTCCTGTATAACAAACGAACTAATTCTAATTCTGTTATTCGTGCAATACTACATTTAATTTTAATCTATTAATACAAAAAAACATATTTGGTAAAAAGATAATAGAGCAGAGCGGGGCTATTCCGCCCATTACAAGCAATTTTTTTCTATGTTTCTTTGTGACGTTGCTTTGACCGTCATATTGTACATAAATATTGTTCAGATTATTCACTATATTGGACCAGTTTCAGTTTTAGAATCACTGTAACTTTTCAAAGTCACATTCTATGTCCCAAATGTTCACATGCACTCGACTTAGACTGTGACCTTACAAGTCGCCTCACAAGTCATTATGAAACCGGCCCAATAAGCAAAATTATCATCATCGATTTTATAGTAAATGTATAAATTTAATCATCATAAATAGTAATTGACATACGATTGTTCTCCTATGAAAAACGTCGGATATAAGTTTGAAACAGAGAAATTTAAGGGCATTTTACTATGTGTGATAAAAATTTACGTTGTAATTGTTATTTTATCAGTGTTAGCCAACCAATGTATTACTGCAAAATAGGGCTAATCTGCCCCCCAACGTTTCGTCTAACACATTTTTTTATCAATAATGATTTTTATGTGGCAAAGTTAAAGTAGTAATCAGTAATCAATGTAAACTGCAATGTCTAATTCTATTGCCCCGAAAACAAAAATGTCTTAAATCCGCCTTTTTAGAAAATTAATGATTTGTGGACCAACAATGTAAAATGTGTAGTTTTAAATTTGGGAACAATTCCTTGATAACATCCTTGTTGTGTAATACATTACGACCTCTAGATATCAGTGATTATAACTAGAGTCTAGTTACTAGACTGATATGAGTTCAAAGAAAAATAGTTTTTAATGATGGACGAAATAGTCTCGTACTTCTTACAAATGTTGCATTTTGCATCCTACTTCTGTTAAATATCAAAAATCACCTTTAAAGGCTATTTAGATTTTATATATAGGGGCTATCCTATGAAAAAAAAATATTCGACTTTACATCGAAGATGGGCGAAATAGTCCCGGGTCTATCCAAATCAAATTGAACGACCTATTACAGTAAAAAATGAATCAATAATAAATCCTAGAATAATTTAAAAATGAACAAAATTTTAATGAAACACCGTCTCGACCAAATAAAAATTCATTCTGTTTGATTGTGGTTGGTAACAGATTGACGTTCGTGCCTAGGATAAGAAAAACACTATTGCACCACCAACAATTAAGACAATTAATGGTATTTTTAAGCATTTTAATGATTCGTAATTTACATAAAACTAACATGTTAATTGAGTTTCTATTAGAGAGAAAAAGGTTTTTATCTCATCATGGGAAAAAATTCTCTTAAATCTTGTGGTAATTTTCAATAAATCAAGCACGAATAAGTATTATTTTATTAAATAATTGGAAAATACGTTAGCAAAAACCAAATTGAAAGCTGTTTTCACAATCAAAGTGCAATTAAAAAAATGGTTTAAAAATCTCAAGTTTCTACTAACTGAGCGTAATTGAACCATTCGATAGATCTTATCTTTTGATAAAATTTATAAACAAATGGTAAAAAAAAAACACCAAAAAAACAAAGAATTATTGTTAACATAACAATGATCCAGATTTAGTTGCAATTGGCACACAGACAACATTTCATTTAAATGGCAAACGATCAGGTTATCGACATCTATCCACTGTTAACACACATTACAATATGTGTCTGTTACAAGAATCCAATTGGAATATATTGGAAGTGAACCATAAAGACGACAATGGTGTTTTGTGACCATCACCATAGAGTGAGTGTATACCTGCTGCTGCTGCAAAATAGACACGCACAAGAAGAGGCAGGAAATAACCGAACGACTACTAGAGAGAAGCCGGTCATCGCCCGGTTTTCGTTTATTGTGTTCATCATCATCTTTAAAACAAAAACAAAGAAGAGATGTTTTTCCATTGAAATTGACTGCATTTTACCCAATTATCTATATAATTACAACGATTTAATTGAAATGATACGATAAGATAATGATTACGTTATGCTGTTAATAGAAAATTTTGCAAAAAAATCTCTAGATAAGAAAGGATCAGGGCTTGGTGTCGATATGATCAGACACACCCCTGAGACAGGATTGTCAATTGTGTTATTGTCCTGGTCGATTTCAGGACAATCCAGTCAGTTTTATTGAATCAAATGAATCAGAATCGTTAATAATTTTTCAACAACTTACCGCTTTATTGACGACGTTGACTTCTCTTCGAAATTCGACCAATAATTGCCCAAATTGCAATGCGAATGTCTTGATTTTCGTGTGTTTTTTTCTCTAATCAATCAAATCACTAATAAACACTGTCTACAATGATTACAGGACGACTAAAAAAAATTAGTTTCCTACTTAATGACACCACTGAAGCCGCCAGTAATTGAGCATACGCCCCATCGATAGTTCTCCGGGTTATATGTCTAATTTAGGAGGGAAAATTAACGTTTTATTTCGTATAAATTCTTGTCGATTTTATTACGAACACTACAAAACACACAAATACACAATTTGTTGTATTGATGGAATACAATAATTGGCGGATAAAATAAATTTTATTTTGAAAAAAAAAACAAATTCGATTCGCGTACCCTCAGCAGTGTTTCAACCGCAACACACACACCGACACCGTCTCGTCCTCGACGACAGGACACAGTTAATGCACAGGCGCGGATTTTACGTTATGATTACGCACGGCTTTTAACCGAAAAAGAAATATTTAAACAATTTTCAACCTTATTGACACATGGCAATAAATACCATAATTGTAACAAATTGGAAATGATACACTTTTGAAGCACAAGCGCTCTCTGACGTAAAAAATTGTAATTAAAATCGACGTTTTTACAAAGAGAGTCTAGCCATCAGACCGTCAACAAATGTTCGTAACTGTTCGGTTCGAATTTATTTAAGGTGCGTTTTTAAATTACTCGAGGAATCTATTCATGATGGATTGTGATGGACCGGTTGTGACGTCATTCTAGCAGTGTTGGCTATGTAGTTTATAAAAAGCGGGAATTTTAAATAAAAATAAAGATTATTACGCGTGTAATTATTTTGTGACATATTTTCAGTTTCTGTACGGATAATTATTATTATATGTAGATATTATTATTATAATTATTATTGCTATTATAGCAACAATTTGATAAATCGTTCGCACAACTGTTATATTATGATTTAAAATTTAAACTTTTCACATTCACCATTTTGTCAAGGCGCTAGAAGTAATAGATTCATCACTAATCAATTGCTGAACAGTAAAGCTCATTTCAGACCAAGTGAATCTGAATCAATTAGAAACAATTTGAACCTCCTTGACGAATTTAATTGGTCGGAACTGGATTTACTGCTTCAAGTATGACGGATAAGTGGGCGATTGCATTGTTTCTTGTGTTGATTTGTGGAATCTTCGTCAGTCAGATTCGGATTGATTCTGATTCATTTAGTCTAAATTAAGCCACGGGATAGATTCCATTACTTTTCCATCATTGATAAAATAACAGTTTGATGGATTTCCTGTAGTCAATACAGAATGGAAACTACAAAGACAATAACGGATTATCAGTCAAGATATAAGAAAATAGCAAACAATTGAGAAGTTAAACGAGAAACTAATTTATAAATAATGTTGCCACCACTACACCTCAGGTACACCAACTTAAAATACTGGCAAGTGCAAGATGCGTCCGCTCACCGACGACAACCGACTGCTCCCGAACAATTGCTCATAGTCTGATATCTAGACTACTATTGTACGTTTTTATGTATCGACTGGGTAGCTGTCAAAAAATTTTTGGTTAGTTTTTCTTTTCAATTTTTGATCAAAAAAAAATTATTATAAAAATTTTTTTATATATTTTTTCAAAAATAAATATTGTGAAAAATCTACATTTTTTGTTGGTAAGTATGATTATTGATTTTTTTAGAATTCATGATTTTATTTATTATTTTATGGATGGAGAAAAAAAACGTTAGACTAACGTTGTTGAAAATAAATCCGAATTTCCAGAAGTTTTTATAGAAAAATGATTATATCTTTGAGAAAATTTGTGGTTTTATGTTTCCTCTATCAATTAGAGAGATTGTTTACACGTGCTTCTGATAAAACATTAATGTTTCCTGTAAATACAGTTCTACTATTCAATGCATTTAGAGAAATATGATAGATACAATGTATATCGAATTTCTTTGATTTATATCTTGTCTAGGGTCTCTTCTATCAATTCTTTAGTATTATTCCAGCTAATCCAATTAGATAAACAGTAATTAATTCTTAATCTTTCAGATTATCAGATTTACAGCAAATAATAGCCTTGCGGTTTGATTGTGGGGTCATATTTTTGATTTTTGTAAAACAAAAAGAGTATTAGTGTCACAAAATCTCTACTAGAAACTGACTAAAGTAGGAATTCGTCACATCTTGGAGGTCTGTGAACTTGACCAGAGAAAAGTTCATATTTTCAATTTCATTTATCTATAACTGAATTTTCGTGTTTATTCGATTATCATTTACCTTAAAAGGGTTCAGGGACTTCACCAAACCATCAGGGCTGTTCATAGCACATAGAAGCTTATAACCGCTTAATTAATAATTATCGATATCTCCGTTTTTTTTTTTGTTATTCGTCGTATCCTTGTAAGGGTTCGTTTTATATTTCTTTTACGGTCTCACATATTATGTAAATGATTTCCCTGTTTTTTTTTTCGGATCAATATTTCGTGTTCTTACAGCTCACAGCGTCTATTACATAACATGGTTCTTCTGTACTGACACATTCATACCTTCCTACTAAACTCAAACTCCATCAATTATAATTTGTTACACTGTAGCTATTCAGGTATTTCTCCCCAGGTACCGAATTCCTGTAGTGTAGATTGTAGGGCTTACTATGTATTCATCTCTATACAATATTCATTATCAGAACGTCAGTGGTTCTTTTTGATTTCAGTTTTTTTAGTTGTTTTAGAATGAATTATTTTACATTTTTCTCTCTGTTGTGCTCAGTTTTACAATATTTTTTTACTGATTGTAAACTTTTCCAAGAGGCTAATTTCGTTGTGTTTCAGTCGTGAATGGGTCGCCATAGCCGGTCAAGATCCCCATATGGTGCCCGTCGTCGTGACCGAGATCGGGACCGTGACAAAGATCGCGAAAGAGAAAGGGATCGTGATAGAGAACGTGAACGAGACCGTGAACGTGATAGAGACCGTCATAGACGGAAACGTTCAAAAGAACGTTCCAGAGATCGAGGAGATCGTCGTCGACATTCACATGATCGAGAATCTCGTAGGAGATTTTCACGTTCATTATCTAGATCACGTTCCCGAAGTATTGAAAAACGTACCAAACAAACACTACCAGAACGTCCAATTGTTACAGCAGCTGATCTAGAAGGAAAAAGTGCCGATGAACAAGAAATGATGAAATTAATGGGATTTTGTAGTTTTGATACAACTAAAGGGAAGAAAGTCGAAGGTAATGATGTTGGTGGTGTTCATGTGATTTTAAAACGAAAATATCGACAATATATGAATAGAAAAGGTGGATTTAATAGACCTTTAGATTTTGTCGCATAATTATTCATATACAATCATAATATTATAATAATATGTTAATTACCTCAAGATTTCGGGTAAAGAATGAAAACGGAAATACCTCAGATTGCAGAAAACAGGTATTATTAACAAGTTAAAACATCTTGTTATTGTTAAACTGGACAGTATGGATTTGTGTTACGGACTGTTCAACAATATTAGAATCTTTCCGCATTACTTACACGGTGGTGAACGATAACGGTAACGGTAACGTAGCGTATGTATTGCGGAAAGACTCTATTCATTGAGTTAAGTTTAAGTCTTCACCACAAATAGTTGATTATTGTACATAAGTTCTTAACAATTTAGATCGAATTTGTATAAACTTTTAAATAAAAAAAGGACATAAGTACAATTCAAGTTTTTTTATTTTAATTTTGCACAAATCTATAAGAAAAAGTAAAAAAATATACAATTTTAATATTATTGCTTAGTTTTCTTAGCCGGTGGTGATTCCTCATCATCCGGTTGTTCATAACTCTCATCCAATACACCACTTGTATCACTTTGTTGTGTAATTGGTGGAAGATTTTGATCAGCTTGTTCTAATACTTCTTTTAAATGTAAAATACGAAAATCACGTACCGTACCAGTACCAACAAGTTTCGATAGATCAATCTTTGTTTTATTTGATAATTGTATTACATATTTACTGAATTGTTCAATTTCATATACCACTTTTGGTATAAGACGTGTTTCTTTCAATACTTTACTTTTTAAAGTTGACGTATCAATATTTTTCTTTCGATTACTTTGTTGCTGTTGTTGTTGTGTAGTTGAAGTTTCCTGTTTCTGACTCTCTTCAATGTATGTAATCAATTTATATACAATTGGAGATAATTGTTTACCAACTAATCTAACTAATCTTTCAAATCTACAATAAAAAAATATTATTAAACTCATAATGTAAAAGAAAACATCTATTTAGAACTAGATACCTTGCTGTTTGAAATGCTGGATTAATCTTCGACGAACGTAATACAAAATATTTAGCCAGTGAACCAAGTGTACTATACAGCAAAGATAGATCTTTTAGTATTGCTTCAGAGAGATTACCAGCTGGGATACAACAATTACATAGATTTGTTAGAATTGTAACAAGAAAACATAATTGGCAACAAACGCCTCGTTCTTTACTTTTCAACAATTCTTTCTCTGAAAATAATATCAATTGCGTTTAATATTTTCGTGCAGTAACAATGACAATGACTTCTTGGATTACATCGAGAGCAAAGCAACAGTGTCAGTGCAAGGTACAAGTAATCTACAAAATAGAGTGTAGACACTAGACAGAGCCAGCTAGGCCCAGTACAGAAGTGTTTTTGAGGGCCTAAAGCAACAGTATCCAATTTTAGGATATATAGGGATCTTATATTTACTGTGATAGTGCAGGACCACTTCAAACATTAAACTTGAGCCACTGTTAGATGGATGAACGGGAGGCTGAAATATAAATGCGGGGCCCTTCTAACTATGGGCACACCTATGAAGCCGACCCTGTCACTAGAGATGGAAAGAAGTTAGAATAAAAGAATGACGAAATTAGAGAAAAAGCAGAGATGGGATCAATGTTGGAACAGAACAAAATCAATTAGGATGATAGGGCTCCCTAATAAGGATGGAAAGTTGAAGAGGTATGGGGCCAGTTTCATAATCAACTTTAAAGTAACTTTAACTTGTAAAGTCACATTATAAATTCAGTGCATGTGACAAAGAGACAGACCAGATAGGAAACGTTTCGAGATAAACAAGTGTATATAAATATTTGGGTGAAGCTATGGACTTATAATGTGACTTTACAAGTTAAAAGTTAAAGTTAATTCAACTTTGATTATCAAACTGGTTCATAAACAACTGGACCTGGAAGTAGAAGACCAAAAGGGAGACTACAGAGAAAAATTGATTGGTCCTAAATAGAAACGAATCTAAAGACTCAAAAAACAATAGACGCTGACAAGAAATAAAGAAAGAAAGTATTGTTATCAAACTAAAGAGTGGGCTGATAGTAAATATACTCACTTCTTTCTGTTTTATCTTCTCCCGGATATGTAATCATACTGTATTCAGCTCGTAATCGGGCAATAATCCAATCAATATCTTCAAGAATCGTTTTTAAATTATTACACAACGATAGAAATATATTTGGTGTTGTAATATCTGTAATAATTTTAAAATCTTCAATATCATTATTATCTTCCTACAACAGTAATTTTTGTGTTTAAATAAGAAAATTGGCAAAAATTATAACATAATTTTACTTCATTTATTACTCCAGTAATATCACCCAATTTGATAGCAATATTTTCAAATAATGTTAAACTGATTTTAAATTTTATATGAGCATCAAAAAAGAAACTAATAAAACCATTTACAATAGTTTTACTTTTAACAGTATTATTAATTGCAAAACTCTTCAACCAATCCAAGATCTAAACAAATAAATAATTAAATTTCGTATTACAATTGAAAAAAAAAATAGGGAAAGGGCTTACATGTGCTTGAAAATTGACATTACTACAATCTGTTGGTACTTGATTCATTATAAAATGTAATGTATTGATCACAACAGGACTCAATTTCTTCATATCTGCATCTTCTGATACAACATCCTCTTCGTCAATTTCAAACAATTTCTGATATACTTTAAATAATTCTAAAAGACAATCAGAAATATTGTCATCTTTACCTTTATCCACTAGAATATTAATAAATTTTACTACAAATTCTTATAGAAAATTAACGATATACGTACAGATTTTACATAGAAACGATTTAAAATTCGTTTTAAATTGATTCGAAATTAAATTCAATATAATGTAAAAACATTCTACAACTAATATAGATGTTGTACAATCAAATTCAATAAATGTAGTCAATTTGGAAAGGATTCGTTCATATAAAATTGTCGCTATATTACATAAATATCCATAGATGAGTTTTGAATTGTCTACTTCGGCGATTTTTTTATGTTTCAAAGAATTTATTAAATATAATGTTGCATTCATAATATGTTGATGGAATTCTTTTTTTGTTTTGATAGTTTGAATATTTGCAGCATTTGTAATATTTGGCCTACAATTAAAAAAAAAAAAACAACACGTCTACAATTTTCTAATGGAGCTTCAAGAATAAATTCTATGACCACCGGGTATCTTGTGAGACTGAGCCACGTTATTTTCGGGAAGTTCTAGGAGCAAAGGACTGCAGCAAACAGGACCCGAGTAGACCACGAGTGTACCAGCTGAGAGGATATTTTTAGGAAAACCTAACAGCAGTAGAAGGAGTGGCAGAAAGAAGCCACTTGAAAAAATCTCGACACTATAGGTACTGGAAGCTAAAAAAGAGTTGCAGTAGATGAGACCAGGTGGAGAGAGCTTGTTGAGCGGGTCAAGACTGAACGAAATAAAAGAATATTTTTGGGAAGACCTGAAATCATTCGAAGAAGTAGAAACTGAAAAAGAATTGCAACAGACACGATCTGATAGGCTCTATCAAGCTGCTTCAGCATGGTGAGTCGGCCAAAACTCACCATAAGAACAAACGAAGGGTCAAAAGAAAAGAATTCACAAGAACTTCCAATTTCAAATCACAGAACTCATTCCTGAAGTCCTAGAACTCTCAATATTATATTCACTTACTCGTATAATAAATTCAAACTTTTTACAATCACTTGAAAGTCCAAAATGGTATCATTTAATTTAACAGCTTTCGGTGGTTTGTTGGTATCTTTCTTGATACTAGAATTATCTGATTGTGAAGATGTATCAATTTTCTTCCTCTTATTATCAGATTTTTTCGGTTTTGATAGATTCTGGAATATTAAAGATTTTCAACAACATTAAAGTAATACTCTAGAAAAACGTGTATACTTTAGATAAATGTTTTAATCTAGAAAATCCTTGAAATAAACCATTAATTTGTTGACCGTTATTATCAATTTGTGTATCCCATGTAAATATTTTATAACCAATCAATGCTTCATAAACATTCATAGCTTCCTTAAGAACATAAAGTTTATGTTGTGCTTCTGGAGTAATATCAAGTAAATCTGTACCATCATCCTAAAGTAAATTGAAACTTATTACTTCAAATTTACCAAAGTAAGAAATACAATTACCAATGCCAGATGGACTAGTTCACAATTTATCATCCGTTCACATAACGATTCAAGTGTTTTTGTCAATTTAATAATGGTAGCATTCTCATTATCTATTGTAGCAACTTTCGTCGTGATAAGACTGATGGTAAAAATCAATTTTCCTAAAGGTTCCTACAATTTATTTAAAAATAAATAAATAAATAAAAGTATAAAACATAATCAATTTCTAGTACCTGTAGTGTAACTGAAACATCTTTTGTAATTGTGATTTTATCAAATTTTAATGGTGGTAAAGAGTCTTCATCAATATCGTAAAAATCATTAAAATGTAACCACAAAACATCCAAAATTGGTATACCTAAGTCCGGATTACAACAGAAAGCTTGATATAATCCTAAAAACACCAATAGTTTTCTATTAAAAATAATGTATTCACAATAAAACGCAGTGGCAGATTAAATGATGTCGGAACGACCACCACCAGTGGTCCCGGCCCCTTTTCAATCCGCATCTGATAGAGTCAACATTACCGTTATAAAGTTCATTACGAACATCCATTTGCTGCATAAAACACCGTTTTAAAATATTTAGAATTTCTAAACATAATGCTTCATTACTGAAGACCGAATGATTTTGTGATGATGTTAAACGACTAACAGAAATCTGTGTATATAATGAATGTCCAGATGAAAATGAACCATTGAAACTCGATTGACTCAAATGTGTTAAATTTGAGATTTTTATTGTTGTTAATAGTTTTAAATATCCATTAACAGCCATTTGACGTGTTTCAATTACTCTAAAACATAATAATACTCCTTACAATAACAATTTTAAATAATTATTTAAAACCACATACTTTGAATACAAAGCTTTTCTCAATAGAAGAATCAAATGGTCACGAATTGTTGGTGAAACTCTTGTTAAAGGTATTAAACAGTCTAATAACTGATTGGCATTATTGGCTGGCATTCGGACTAAACCATCCACAAGTGGCATAACAATATTCTTATTTTCTAACATTAATAATTGTAAATTTTTACATAACATATATAGACATTCTGAAAGTTTTAAATAGTAATTATAATGAATATATAATGTATAATCCTCAAACCAACCTATATATTGTGTTATATTATGTCCTGCAATAATATTATTACTCAAAGTTTTTATAATTGTTGGAGCTATATGTCGTTTTCTTTTAATAATTTTAAATAGAATCATACTTCCCAACTTCCACTGTTTCTCAGCTATGGGATCTCTACCAAATGCTGATCCAACACTTAATAAGACAAATGCAAAATTGACTAAACCTTGCAGTACTAAGTCACGATTTTGCGAGCTGAAAATAAATAATTTAATACTGTAATGTATAGTTATTAATGTTTGCTGGTTTGAAAAGGGCTTTGAGGTTGAAACACTGAGAAAGAAAAAGCTACTATCAGGACATAGGGATAGGAACAGACCCACGATGCAGAGCTTGCGAAGAGAAGGACGAAACCTCAATTCACATTTTGTGCCACTGCTAGACATTACAAGGTCTTTGAACTTTCATTGTGGACGTGAATATTCTACAACAGAAGATATTCTCAATGTCCCGACAAATTGGACTTCATTAAAAACACAGGACTACTAAAGGAGACGGATAAACCATAGGGAAAGAACAGGAACAGAAAAGGTCTTTTGGAATTGGGGAGTGGGGGTGGCAAACGACACGAAATAATAGTAATAATAATAATAGTTGTATAGTTAGTTACCTGAAAGTGATAATTTGTGAGAAGATCAGTTCAGTATTAGAAAATACTGGTAGCATTTCCCGAAACCATGCTGAATGCTGACATTTTTGTATTTCTGAATAATTTCGTGATATACACGAACGTATCATTTCAAATACACGTTCTTCATAATGTGATATTGTTGAAATTATAAATAAAACATTTAATTGGAATGGATGTAGAATAAATTCCGGTGATCTTAACATATTCTTCAAAGATAATAGATAATCTTTAATACATTCATGTCCAAGGGAAGCTAATGAATGGATATGGAATAAAATTGTACTTTCTGCATCGATCATCTCTTGAGTATCGGTAGTTTCTATAAAAATATTATTAAAATTACAACTTGAAAGGATTTTACAAAAATATTTACCAATTGCATCAAATACAGGACTATCCGAATTATTCTCAATTGGGATATTTTCATAGATTTTACTACCAAAATAATATTGTAATTTCAAAAAGATTAAACGACTATTTGCTTTATTCGATAATCGTAATAATTGATAGACAAATGATGGTAATTCTTGTGGTGTCATTTTATCCACATATTGTCCTAGTTTATTCAGAATTTGTGTAACTTCGTCTTTTGTTAACGGTGTCTCACTGATAAGAAATTATTGTTATTTTCTTTAATTAATTTCTGGTTAAAATGGTAAAACACTTACATAAACATAGAAGCAATTGATGTAACAATATTGGGTGATAATTGTAACATACAGATAGATTTGATTAGTTGATTTTTATATTCAATTCCTGTTATTTCTTCATTATTGTATTCAATACGTTCTCTTTCAATAATAACATTTAAACATTCTGGCAATAAATCTTTCCAACTGTAATCAAATTATCTCAATTATGGAACATTTAAGATATAAATTACATTTTATATAAACCTCATTTGTGTGACATGATTTGATTGTATACTAGCTATACAAAAATTGCACAATTCAATTAAATGTTCCGATTTGAATTTAACCAATTCCATACATAATCGATAAATTACTGAATTACATTGTGTTGTTGATATTTCATTACTTTGTAATTCTTTTAAAATATCTTGAACTAATTTGAAACGTTTGTTCTGTGCATTTGATATTTCATTGAAACCTTGTAGAATGAAATTCAATAAATTCAAGAAGCTAGGATTCGGTAATTTTAATTTAACAAAATTAAAAAGCTACAAATTATTAACAATAAATCATAAGAGAGGTTAGATTTTGTTTGTGTTAAAGATTTTATTGTGATTACCTCGTCATATGCAAGATTTTCAATCAATTTCTGTAATTGTTCAATATCGCGCTTTTCGCCGTATCTATTCAACCTTTCTTCAATAGTTTTCATGATTATTTTTCTATAAAATAATTTCCAAGCTAACCGCCAATTTTCCGGAAGATTATTCAAATAAATTTGAGGTTATGAAAATTAAAACACTCCCGCCAACAACGATTCAAAATCAGTACTGACAACCTCTGACACGAATTCCCCTATTTTGAACAAAAGAAACATAGCGGCTAAAACTGGCATCGCCAACATTTGAAGACGCATGCGTCACATTGTGCGCGAAATTTGAAATTTCTGTAGCTTTGATAATTTTTGAGAAAAATCAAAACACCCAAAATAAGTGCCTTTTTGCACGACTCCTGGTGGTTGACCTTACCTAACCTGGAGTCAATGGACCTCTCGGGGTCCATGAGGTTATGTGGAGAAAGAAACATTATGTTTCATTTATCTCTAATAGAATTTTTCCAATTTTGACTTATCTAAGATAATTCGGTGAGATTTATACATAAAACAATTCTTGCTTCATTGGTTTCCTTCTTTCAAATATCCAAAACTATAAAAACTTGAACCGTTTAATTAAACACACACAGTCTTCAAATTTTTCGATAGTAAATTCCCTACACTTTCATCCATTCCTTTATGTTTTCCTTAATTCTAAACAATTAAAATTTTTTGTGCCTTTTTCTTGCTGTTCTACGATTAAAATTTCTCAATGTCTTTTAATTAATCAGCTTAGCATAAAAAATAACAGCAACAATTCTGTAAATTACCAATATGTATATACGGTGTAGCAACTGTTCAAATTGATTAAGATTAACGGAAATCTACAATATCAAAAAAATGTCCCCTTGGTTTAAAAGTCATCATAATTCTGAAGAACGTAGAGCCTTCAATGAATCGAGGACTTTTCTTGCCCGGCGCATCCACCATTTCAACACAACCCTTAACCTTTAAGTACCGACGTGCGGTCTGAGAGGCCCAGACGAGTGGTCCATTTGTTTATACACCCCTTTCCCCGCATGACTGCAACCCCCGCTTCTGAGTAGCTGTAAGTTTAGGTACCCACACGCCATTGAGAATGAAGCTAGTGTTGCAGGACGCGATTTAGGGGCGTTATATCGATTCAAAATTTCGACGCGGCCTGTGAGGCCCGACCTCGGTACTAACGTAACTTTTTTACACAATGTAATTTTAAATAGAAAATTTTTTTTTTCAGATTTAGGTCCTATTCTTTTTTTTCCTACAACATATGCTCTTAACGTATGAGAAATACATATTTTTTATGTTCTAACAAGTGAAGATTGTTTATTATAGGAGTAATTTTTTTGTGATTTTTACTCGAAAATGACACAAAACACTGTTAATGCATTTATGAAACCAAAAATTAATAAAAGTTGATTATTTTATAATCTATATGTCATTTAAAGACATCGTTCTGAAGGTTCAAATCATAATTTAGACGATTATGTAATTACTGTCCTCACTTAGGCCAAATGTAATTGCGGCCTCTGAGGCCCCACCTCGGTACTAACGTTCCAAAAAGTCCACGTCGGTACTTAAAGGTTAAAGTTATGCTTATATTGTTTATAATATAACTACTTCGAGATGGCCCCTTCGACGGCGCTTAATTGTAATAAAGGAGAATTTAGAAATAATAAGCGAAAGCAAGGGGAACAGCATTCTGGGCAAGAGTGAGCTATACATATGTATAAGGATGCTGACGATGTACTACCTCACGTATCGGTGATACTGGTAGAACAATGATTTAAAAAAAAAATAACAAATTGATAACAAGTTTCAGGACCCCCTGAAGCTTAAGCTTGGTAATACAATCTGTCTTTTTTCCAGGATACGTCATTAAGGGACCTCTTACAAAACATAAGCTCCAAGACCCTTCAAAGAACATAAGTTCCAGGCCCCCAAGTGCCTTGTCCTTAGTGAAAGGAACCAAGTTAAAATAGCTAGACTATAACTAGTTGTTTAAAACGCTCTCTGTGTATAAATCTATTTAATAAACAGTAAAAAGTATAAATGGTGGCAGCCGTGAAAGAAACATCTTTTGCTAATAAAAGAACTTGAGGGGCGTATATACGTTTCATCTTCAAAAAATCAACAGTCTAAGTGTTTTCATTTCCCACGCAATCGATTTATTATTGAAAAGAAGGCCTACGTTTGATTTTCTCGTAAATAACTTCTAACTACATGTTGACGGATTTCTACGGGGTTTATATACGTTTTCTGACACCTACCCTTCCACCAGCTAGTAATGCGATATTCACATCGCAACGGGGCACAAGAAATTTTATAGTTATTCTGAAAGTGACAAAAAGGGTAAATATCCTGAGCCGGTACTGGCTGGAAAGGGAGAGAACCGAAACATAAATGCGGGCCCCTTAGGACAGGCGCTGTATGAGTGCCCAGTCCCTACGCCAATGGTCAATGCTTATTGGACAATCCGTATACACTTGCAATGAAGAAGGAAATTGAAAAACTGTGTATTTCATTCAACTCTTTAAATGTAGAAGTTATTGACTAATTGTGCAACTCCCTTTCTTCTTTAATCATACGTTAAGTTGTGCTAGTTCTAACAAGCTTTAACGGGTTAACCGTTAACCTATTACTTTTGTTTAGTCTATTCTCGTCCCCCTAGTTTCCAATAAATGATAAATCCACTTTTTCCAATTCCTGTTCATAAATACGGGAAATTCTTGTTAGGGAAAGCTTTTCTCTTGATTGAATTTTGCGCAAGTACAAACAATCGCCATAGATCGTATAGATTCGCCAGATCCGCATGCTACCCGTTAAACATCTATGCAACGTGTCTATGCCCACCAGTCAGGAGTTTTCCGGTTTCAGTTGTTGGGTGTAGTTGGTCAGGAGAGTGTGTTGGTTGTTTGTCTTTATACTGACAGTGGTTCAGTCGTTTAGGTGAAACTCGCACCTGTATATAGATATATAAGAAATGTGTGTTCATTTTACGATACGTTTCGATTTTAATCAATTAGTTTATGTGATTTAATTGAAAAATGACCGACAATCGTTTGTAAATAGTTAAGAATTAATTAAAAAATGTTCAGAATAACTGCCAAAGAAGCGAAATGTGATGATTCCGGTTTGTGGTGTTGGAAATTACAATGTTGATGCAAGAGATCCAGTGTGGTGTTGTGGTTGTATTCACCTTTGCCATTGTATACTTGTCTGCATCACCGTTAGATCCTGTACGGCATATGAAAGGTAAAATTATCATTATCATTAGTACGGATACTGGAAAGTGTCTTCAATCGAAAAAAACCCGGAAACCCGCGCAAAATCATAATGCAAAATCTCTTTCCAATCTCCATCACCAATAAATCGAAACAATTGTTACACAATCCTGTAGAGTGTAGAGTAGAGTGAATGGTTGTTATTCCAGCAGGAAATTACTAAATCGAATATTTGTCACCAATTTATTTTGCTACGGGACATTTGAGCATATTTCCTGGAATACATTTTTCAATGCTAATATGGAAATAACAAGCAAATGTCCTGGACTGTTTCCCATAAAATTCATCGAAATTTTCACATGTTTAAGTATTACAATTCATGTTATGATAAACTTTCATTTTTTCGTTTTGCTGTCAATATGAATTTTAAACAGTTCTGAAACGTGGAAAATTTGCGCCCACAATCGCAACAAATGCGCCTGCATCAATAATCACGGAATTACCCAAAGGATTTTCAAACCTGAGTCACTCCTGATTTGAATTTTTCACAAGAATTCTAATCCCATTGTTCTTGTTTTTTTTTCTTATCATCAAAATCAAAGACATTGTCCGCTTTGTTTGATGTTACCCGTATGATTTGACCTTCTGTTATTAAGAAAAAAATATGATTTGTCCTTGCTTACAATTTTTGATTAATATGTTTACCACTTTGTTTTGGCTGTTTTCGCTTCAGTAAGCCTATTCCATCAGGGCCGGCCGCTAAGACATTTGGTAAACCTTCATTTGACACCCGTTCCCTACTACAGTTTCTTTACGGTTTGTTGAATTTTTCTAATTCATATTTGATGATTTCTTCCAATTTCATTCAAATTGCGACTTTGTACATAAAATATTTGATCATTAATCACAAGAAAAAAAAGGGATAGACGGAAAATTTAATAAGACATTTTTTTTATGGAAATCACTGATTCCCTTCGAAAAAACTCAACCTTTTTCTGTACAAAAAACAAAATGAATCTTTGATGTTTAAAAGAAATGTTTTGCCGACCTGTAAATTTTAAATACACCTCGTCTGTAATGATTGAACATCCCAAAAATTTAAAGCAAATGAAATATAAGGACTATTCAACAAAAAATTAATAATAAGTATTTAAAAATTACGTACAAGTAAAGCAAAACTCGCAATTATTATTATTGCATATCATTCAAGTTAAGAAACAAAACCACGACGAATTCTGTTGGAAACAAACTATTGTATTATAGGTACTATTGTTTTATAAAATAACAAAGAAAATTATGAATTATATCACGACTACTGAAATATTTTTGTAGTTTATGTTGTCCTCTATTAATCAATTTTGTCAAAATCCTGAAAAATTTGTTACAAAGAATCTTAATTTTTGATTGTTTTTACATAAAAATCCTTGTGAAGTATGTTGTGAATTAAATAGAAACAAGACATCAAAAAGAAAGTAATAAATCCTTTAAGATTGATTCTAGTGATCAGTGATTCAATGGTAGATTCCAGAAATAATCACATAGAATCGTATACAACGTAGGTATATCCAATTTTCCAACAATCCCTATTGGCCGTCTGATTTTGGTAATACCGTAAGATCATCGACGTTACCGTAAGATTGTCTTCACCAAGAGGCAACTTTGACCACAGACATTCTACATTTATGATTCAGGATACTTTATTAAATGCGAAATTCCAGCTAGTTTCCTGTTACAAAAATTTAGTTCACGAGCTTTTTATTATACATTAAAATATAGCCTCACTGAGGCAGAAAATACAAAGGAAATCCCTTATTTCATATTATATTATATACTCCTAGTTTTTAATGGTTATATATATACTTGTTTTTACGTACATATATATTATTTTTCTATTATTCTAAAGACTATAAATTCAATAATTAAAGAATTTTAATGGTTGTTATTCCAATTATATCGCTCTATGATTTCGGCCTGTAGGTAAATTCTCTCATAAATGACTTCGAGTTTCACACAATGTCCATTTTCATTAGTATAGTTCGATGTCTAGCTAATTAATTAATATTCATGATGCAATTTGGATAGGCATAGGATTGTTGTCTTATTGACAAATTTGAGAACAATCTAAACTTGCATTAGAATAGTTCTACTACAATATATTGTTATCATAGGACTCGATTATATCTTCGGACAATACGGATTTAATATTTATAATTATTGATAGTTATTCGTTAGCAATTAAATGTGGGTAGAAAGAAAAAAGTTATTTTGTAGGCGGAATACCGTTAGAAACTAATGATTGAGTTTTTAGTCAATTTTTATTTTGTTTCAATAATTTCGTTCTCAAGGTAATTCTCGAATATTCCTCAAAAATTCATCTAAATAAATTATTGCATAGATGTACGATTTATCCTTGTACCTACGTTCCCAAACTATCCAATTTATTAAAAGGAGAAATATATAATAATAGTTATCAATTTCTGATAATGACTAGGTACGTAAATCAACGCACTATCCATTCATTGTTCTAATTAGTTGGTTTCTATTATTATTTCAATGTTGTACTTTATTTTTCTGGGTTATATGCCACCACCTAGAGATTGTGACATTGTTGCGATTCTAACTGTTTTCTATTACTATAGTACTAGTTGACCTTCTCTATTTTAATTAATTTCCAATGTTTAGAAACTTTGTGTTAGTTTTTCTTATAAAATTATCCGTGTTTCCTTGTAAAATTGTTCTACTTACAACATACCTAGGTATTTTTTGCATCGGGGTTAACAATTTTTCTATTTGTTTTTGAGAAAATTTAGTGAAAAATTTTTATAATAAAAAGCTGTTACTTTCTCAAAATTATCCAAATTCTGGTTGTCTTGGGAAAGAAGCTCACTGGGAATGCAATTGAATATGACATTAATTAAACACGCACCACTTACAACTATTATTCATGGGAATATCCGGTATATGATATTTTTTATAATAATCGCATTTTATATTTTCCCGTCAATTTTATTTTCGTTCTATTTTCTATAAAATTTGTTCTGTTGTAGTTTTTCACAGTCTACTTCGTAATATGTTGTAATCTACCTTGTAACATCTTTTTAATTAAAAGATAACTTTCGGGAAAGATTATCGGTGACTATGTTAGACTCGTGTAGCGAATTTGCTCATATGCCGATATAGTTGTCGTTTAAAAAAATGTTTGGTTGTTCCTTGGGGTAAGAGTCTTTAGGTTGCAGTCAAAAACCTTTTTTCTTTACAGTAAAATGGAAATAGAAATAATAAATAAACTTTAAAATTAATAAACTAAACTAGTCCGTTCTAGTTCGGCGTCTTGTCATGACCAAAGGGTGAAATTACTCGTTATTTCGGCACCTGAGCCAGGGATGTCCTGAATAATTTCGATGCTTGAGGCAAATTGCATAAGGACTGCTCTACTAGCCATATATAGGTGCACGTCAAAAAGCACCCGATGGTGCACTTTAACTAATACTGCCTAAGGTGGTTGTTGCCACTTCTGAGCTCAAAATATATTTTAAAAATATTGAAAATCTAATTGGACGTCATCAAAATTTTATTGTTCATTTGGAACAATATGACTTCCTTTAATATTCTCGAAACTCATTATAAACGAATTGCCTATTGTATTATTGGAAGCTATGTAGGTGTTAGAAACAATTCGTTGTATAGGTACAGTTGCGTGGTTATTTATTATTGAACCATTGAATTGTAGTACATTTGAGTATTTGAATATTGTTATTGACAAAGTTATATTCAACAATAACAACAATAACTACAACGAGAAAAAGAACAAATCACATTTGAATTGAATCAAGAAAGTTTTATAACAAATTCTATTCCATCTTTTGTAAAGTTGCATGTATTTATTCTCCTGTACACTGATTTAAATCTTACAGGGTAGTAATTTCACCCCAAATTACAATAGGGATTTAATAATTCCAGCAATATCAGTGAAATGATTCGTATTATCCGTATTTATATAGGATTAATGATTCTGAATCATCCGATTTTTTATTTACCGTACGCTGTAATTCTCTTCTCTCAGTTTCTTCAATCGATTCGTTCTTCTATCAATAGTTAACTGGTTGCTTATCCTTGCCGTAAAAACAATTTAATTTGTTGTTGTTCTATGTTGTTGTTGTTGTTGTTGTTGTTGTTGTTGGAATTGATAATTTAGGTTTGACCTAGAGATCCGTCTGAAGAGGGTACGTATCGGACTAGTTTCAGTTGTTGTATATATTTCGGGGTATCGACTGAATTTACTTTAGGCTAGTAAAGTGGTGTGTATTTGGCAGTTTAAGCCTCTAGCGAATTAAGTTTATTTCATTGAAAGTGTGAGTTTGACCGCCCTCCCCACATACACACACTCATATGGACCTCTCTCGGGTACAAATCCAAATATCGAACTGTTGATTTCTCTTGCTATGTCTACTCTTGGAAGATAGTGCTAGAAAATACCGGTAACCATAGCAACCAAACATAAGACTGTGTGAGAGGGTGAGAGATATATAAAGCACGATCTGTGGGGGTAGTTGGAATTTCCGCTGTTGGCATTTTCTCCATATATTACCTACTAATTGACGTTAATTGTTATTTAGGTTATTAGAAGTGCATCTATTGTTAACAATTATGCAATAACAATATCTTGTCTAAATTTCAAATTATCTCTATTGTGTACAAATACTGAAAAATTCATTTTAAACCCATTGAAAATGTAAACTTTGAAAGTGACTATCAGATCGCAAAAATTAGGCCAAGGCAATCAAAAATCTTTCCTTTACAATTATTACCACAAACTGATTTGAATGATAGAATAAAAACTATAATTATCGCCTTCTTGTCTTGTCGGTTTAGTTTTTTTTAGAAATTTTCCTCAATTTTCCAGTTTTTTGAGCAATCATATTTTATGCAAGCTAACTAGAAACATGGAATTGGTTTTGTTTGGCTTATTTTTTTTTGAAGTACAACGAACAAAACTTATTTGTTTGTAAGTAGGACAAGATAAACTACTTACCACTATAATTTGTTTCCGTTGTGTCTTTCCATCAAGTCAAAAAGGATTTATGAATTATATTTTTCGTCTTTCTCGAGTCTTTATAGTAGTTTTATTACTCGACTTGATAAACATAGGTAATAAATAAAAAGCATGTAAAATAAATCGATCTAATAGTTTCTATACACTAATAGAATATTCTTTTGCTGTACTGAGTTTTGTTTCACCACCATTAATTTTTCAAACTCAAGACTGAACTCCGTGGGGACTTAATTAAATGTTTGACAAATGACACTACTCCTGGAAAATTTTCTATATAACTATGTTATTAGAGAAATGACAGGAACAGTTTTTCCTATAATAGAGTACAATCTCATTAATCCAAACTAGCTAGAAAAGCATAATATTCCTTATTACAAGGAGGTAATATTTTACATAATGATCATAGAAAAACTGCTTGTAAGAACTCTTCTAAAGTATCGATTAGAAAACGGATTTAAGAAAGAAAAAGAAGCCAAGAGAACCACACGGAAATTGATCCTTATTGGGGGTTACAAATTAGTTTTCTATAAACCATGAAGTTATTACTTTCTTTATCACAGAACACAATTTTGCACAGTATTATATGGTAAACGTATTTATTTGATTTGCAGCGTAATAAACAGAAATGGAAATTCCAAGTGAGCCAGAAATTTAAACACGTGCCGTCTGTTTTATTGTTGTTTTTTTTTTAATTTGGATAAATTTTAATAAAGCCACCGGATTTCAAATCTGTGTAAACAAAACTTGAGTAACATTACAAGCTCTGGAAAATACGAGTTTCATTCCAGAGACGTGATATTCAGTTTTTTCTCTCTATAAATTCTACAGCGGAAAACCATCCACTAAATCATGCAGAAAGCATAAAATCAGACCAATAAATAGAATCAAAAACCGATATAAATTTTTCACGAATTCCTTATCACTGTCAAATTTTTTTGTTCCATTAAATAAAAAACCGTATGTGTATAAAAATCGCAATCAGAAAAAAATCGAAAATCATGCTATACAAATAAAGGCATAAAAAGGATGCGTTGTTGCGTTTCTCAGGTGGCTCATTAATCATGGTAAAAACTTAACCTTTACTTTTAAGCTGTTCCTTTTCACCATCTTTTATCTTCCCTTAAGGCAGTTCATCTTCTAGTTGAAGCGTGAACTGGCGAACAAAACATAGCGGGCGTCCATTATATCCGTACGACCTCAGTAGAGAGCACACACACACACGCACACAAACCCTCTCATAGCTTCGATCAATGCATATTTTATGCTGACAAGTTGCATTGAGTTTCACACTCACTGTCGCAATCTCTGGATAAACTTGATAGATTTCGCCCTTCAAATCTTTCTCTCTCTTTTGTTCCAGTATAAAGTTTTAAAATCGAAAATCTCTACTAAATGTCAGAAAATTTTTGTTAACACCCACCTGCACGACTCTAATTATATCTGACATTCTCTAAATTAAACGTTATACTACGTTATATAATGTAACAACGTGAAGGAGTTTCAAGATGAGAGAAAATTAGCCAATTTAGTCAAAATGTAACTGTATGTTGTCATGTTATCCTTCTAGCATATATGCCCGTCTATAGTTGGTGTATATGAAAATTGAAAATGATGTCGTCTCGCTAGGATGGTGTACAAGATTTCCCGTAGGAGTTTTGTCAATCAATGTTCTAAATCTGTACCAATGTATCTTTATACAAAATGAAAATCGAAGCACTCAAGTAATGTTTCAGTGATAAAAAAAAATACCGCCCTAGCTCGATGGAATAACAGAACAATACGAGCTCCAATTTAGAAAATGGATCTTGGACTTATTTCCACTTCGATACAGTAGATTCAAACAAATAAATAAACAATTGGCTATTTATTGTCAATATCGCGTTTGCAAAATAATTCTAAATTACTGTGGAACATTGAATCGCATTATCTTTTCGTTAGTTAGTTGCTTATTTTAAAATTTCTATGTACGTCTTTTCGTTACAAACGGTATGTTATTTTACGGAATATTTACCGTCAAACTGCATTAAAATTCCATAAGCCTGTGTTTCGATTGTTTTCTGACGGTTTTTAGAAGAAGTTTCATAAGAAATTCGTTGTTATACAAAGTTAACTGCAGACAAAAGGCAGCTTTTCTTATAAAATTTTAAATACTTTTATCCTGTTGCGGTATTTTCTCGACAACATGTAGGTAAAGACGGAACTTCTGAAAGCTTTGTTATTATTAGTCTTTCTTAAGTACTCTTATTAAAGAAAAAAGGCTAATTTTGCTTATCCTCTAATAATATGATGTAATTTTTCTTTTTCAAAAACGTACAGCATAGGCATGAAACTTGGATTTATAGTGAACCTCCACTGTAAGACATTATTATTTTTTAAACTCTTTCTTGCTGTAGTAAAACTTATTTTTATTCGTTATGGAAATCGGTATCTAATATGTTAGAAATGTAGGAAGTTCGAAAGACGTTATTTTAAGCTTTATAGAATGCATCTAACAATAAGTCGTTAGCAGGGCCGCCGTAACACAGTGTTCACTGTGTTCAAAAAACACGGGCGCCATATCAAAAGGGGCGCCTTGTGTCTTCACGGGGTGCCTTTCTTACAATTGGAAAAAAATTAAAAAATTTGTAAATGGCCAAACGAAAATAAATACTAATGTAGTAACAATTAAGGAGGGGGGGGGGGGGCATGCGACAAGACGCACACGGGCGCCTCATACGTACACGGCGCCCCTGGTCGTTAGCATATTATACGAGAATTTTTAAAGTAAATTCATAGAAAAGTACGTTTAAAAACTTTTAAAGTAGTTTTTCATTGAATATTTCTGTAAAAGCAAAGAAAACATTGATGCAAAATATATCGGCTGTCCGGCTTAATTGACACATCAACAGACATTGACCTGACCTGACTGATTTCGGCGGTTAAGTCAGGTCATCAACAGACATAAACAGATTATACCGGACAGCGGGATTATACCAGCCAACATTAATTTCTTCATTTCATTGTATCGATAGTTTAGTGGTAGTCGTAATAGGAAAAATATACCCGTAGCTGTTATCAAAATTCGATTTACTGAAAGTACTCCGGTAGCCAGTTTAATTTTCTATATAATTCTTAATTAACTTTTAAATGAACTGAGCTTAATCCTATTCTTTATCCTGAAACTCTAATATATTAACTCGATTGTATCTAGTTGGTGCAAATCAATAGAATCCTTAGATAGTCGAGAATTAAACGAAAGATTCTAGTGGAAATCTATTCATAAAAAAGTATTCATAGTTTAAAGACATTCAGTATTCAAATCAAGTATGTATTTAGAAGCATGTTCTCTAGTCAAACATCGACAGTATTAGAATTAGATGTTGAGACAGTGGTAGACTCGAGTATTTAGAGGCCCCGTTTTTTTGAGGGGCTACTCAGAGACGCACCGACACCACATAAAAAAAGTGGATTGTATTATCAAGTTTAAGTTTCAGGGGGCCCTTTTAGTGAAGGCTTTCAAAGCTTCATTGGAAAATAATGGAAAGCTCGGTGAAGGTTTCATAGTGTGCAATATTGAACTGCATGCTTCACTATTATAGAGTTTCAACTGTATTAGATTACAACAAAATGATCGAATATAAAAAAATCTCTTATATTCGTAGATTTTTGAAATTGTCTATTACGTAGAGGTATCACATGATCTGCTCTACCTGGGTTTTCGTTGTATCGAGTCTCGTTATAGCCACAGAGTTGCCACTGTATGTTGATAAACTGCTAATTCATATTTATTTCAATTAAGCTTGTTAGTTGATAAAGAAATAGGCACAAATAACAGTAATATAGTAATAGATAATGAATTAATATCAACAGTTTGTATTTAGGGTTTAACTGTAACGTTGTGTTGTGTAGTAATGATTTCCAGTTGAACGAGATCGGGGTTCAATTATCTCTCTCGTTTCAAACAATTCATGTGTCTAAATTGGAATTAAGCCCATCCATAGGCATTTAAATGAATTCAATGAATAAACAAAATTTATTTATTCGATTTATGTTGTACATTATATTATTATCAAACCAACAAAAATCGATTCAATCACTGTAATTATATGAAGCCATGCTGAAACTAATATACCTACGGAGGGTATTCTTTTTGGGAAATAATTAGATCATTTATTGAATGATAATATTGCGTTAACATCATTGAAAGAGAAAAACTTAGGGGCATAAAATTAAAGAGGGACAACTCCTTGAACTTTATATCCAATTTTTTACAGTTGCTACTATGTTTTCTTTTTATTTTTATCATTATCCAAATATCTTCAATAGAGAAACTATCCGATTGAGTAAAAGGAATATTTCCTGTACTAGGTATATGCCAGACCAGATAGAAACTTCAATTTCAGACGGCAACAAAGTCTTTTCAGTTCCTCAGGCTAATGAAGGTGTGAATGTGCTGTAGATTTTCAAATAGTGAACTTCCTGCTTTTGTATGGTGACTTGAAAGACCACGTACGATTTTCGAATCAATGGAAGTCGATCTTGTACCACAGACTTAATCATCAGGGTTGTAGTTATCGTTTTGAAAACTTTTTGCACAATTTTACCGTGCCAATTTTTTCTACAATATGTGAGAATTCCCACTCAATTCATATTTAGAAAGAACGTAGTGATTAGTGATTCGATAAATCAGATCATATGTAATATTTTTGTGTATTTACCGATTTTTAAACAAATTGGAACATGAATACTGTAACTTTCATTTTATACATTTGTGAAAAAAATCCCTTCTAACTCTAGACTTTTCTTATAGAAGTTGATGTTCTTAGGGTGCAGATAAACGGAGAGACTTTTTTCACCCAACTTTGCCCTTCTCCGAGACAAAAGATAGTTTCCTCTCTATTTTTAGAGCGAGAGAAGGGAAAAAGTTATGAGAGAAAAGTCTCTCCGTCTACCTGCACCCTTAGTGACGGGATATATTTATGTCGATCGTGTTCAACTTGCACAAAGTCAGCAGTGTTATTTAAATTATTAAATAAACGGTTTTGAGAGATTGTCAGTTGACAATAGTTTGTATCTGTTTGTGATTAGGGTGGCTCTTGTGAAAGTGTCACCAACATATGTTGCTCAAAAACTAATTAGTTCTAGACAATTTCCAGATCAGCAAAAACTTGCTTATATTCATGATTTAATTATTATTATAATTTTATGAACAAAAAATATAATTTACAACCGTTGTTATTACTATACGAAACAAAAAAAAAACAAAGAACGGTAAGGTTTTCTGAGATAAAAATATGACTGATTATAGTTTCAAAGTATTAAAAAAATTTGTTCTGTTAATCAAAACACAATTTTCTTTAAAAGAACAGCAAGTTTCATTTTATTCAAATGATAGCTCTTCCATCTTCTCGTAAAGATTAAATGGGATATTTCCCGGCTCTTTAATTTAGTATATTATTTAAAGTACAACTGTAATAAATAACATTTTACAATTATATGATACATCATGCAGTACTGTCAGCACGCAACATCAACCCCCAACATTCTCATTTCGATTTTTTTTTGCCTCCCTTATTTCTGTCTTTGTTATACTTGGTTTTTGTATTTAGCCGATATATTCAAAATATGTTTCAACAATCATTTCTTTCGATATCATTCGATAACGTTTAAAAGAATCGTGTTTCTTCAAGACGACTCTCATCATCCTGTCAACAGTTATTGATTGTCTAATGTTGACTTTGCTTTTTCCTCCTTACCGCGTTTTTCCCCATCTTTCTATACATTTTCCCCGGAAGGAAGTGATGATTTGCTCGACCGTCTTTTTTTTTTAAAGAAAACGACAACTCTATCGAGTCAAATACGTCTTTAAGACTTTCTTAAAGATTTCTACAGCTATACTTGAAGTTGTCTCAATTCTAAGCTATTTACGCTTAGATTTTACATGCAAAATTCCCGGAGCTTGTTAATAATTCAAATAAATTTGCATATATCGGGTATGTATCATTAATGAAATTCTACAATCACCTAGACTGATTACAGACGATTACTAATTGCACATATTTAGTTAAATTCCATTTGGGAATTACTGTATGCTGAGATATGCAATTCAGAGTTGACAATATTATGGAATTGCATTCAAATATTTCCATTAATGAAAGGTAAAATAGCTGTGAGGGTAGATCAGATTCACCCTTAACGTTGTATAAGCCGTGTCGTTAATTAATCTAGAGTCGAGGGTGGTTTCGTTATATTTCATATGTCACTTTCTGCTGACGATATATACGTACATTTATGAATACTCTTGGGGATTTTCTGTTTGGAATTGTGATACTTTATTTACCAACACCGACACATTCGTTTATTACGACTTGTATTTTTTGTCTCGTAAAAGTTTTAATTAGACGAATTGACAAAAAAAAATGAAATGCGAAGAGATTTTTTTTCACAATTTTCCAGGACTTTCATATAGGTTTTTGGTGGTTGGTTGGTATGGAAAATGATTATTTAAAAGAGGCATCTATGTTTTAATACAATATCTTGTTATTGGGTTGGGAAACTTTTGCAATAAATACTTGTATATGAAGATGTACAGAACATGTACCAGTCGGTTTTAGGTTTATGCGGTTTCATAAGTTTTCATATGAAAGCCGGTTCTCTCCCAGGAATAATTCTATGGAAAAAGCATGAAATTTCCTGCAGTATTTTTATTTAAAATTGAAAATTCATCATGACTCTTGATTTGTTGTAATTATTTTGTGTTAACTCTACACTAATTTACGGTTTCTACCATAATTTGTTTAAAATTGCCATCCAAAAACGGGTTTTTGCTTTTTGCACTGCATTTTTCTTTTAGTTAATTTATTTTTTTTTTCAATTTTTATTTTAATATGTGCATTGAGAAAATTTCTGGATCACTTCTCCGTTTTACTTTGTTCGTATATTTTTCAAACTGAATTTCTGGGGAAATTTGAAATTTAAAAAGTGTGAATATTTAAATTTGTCTTTTTTCCCCAAAACTTTTCTGACATTGAGAATCTTTTATATGTTTTTCCGGTCTGTAATTTCTTTTCTATACTTTGTTCTTTGTTAAGTTGAATTTTTCATGTGAAACTTCTTCAGTTTTGCGGTAAAATAATAAATGAAAAAGAAAACTTAATCAATATGTTGCTACAGAAACAATATTTCTGCATCTCTAATTATGATGGATTTGTGACAATTATTAACTAAATAATCATTAAAACCTGTCGTATGTCTGGGTCTTCACGATCTTCTCAAATAATAATTATAATAGGGGTATTCACATATGCCCTTATATTTCTACGAGAACTCGTATTTTTACGATTCCAGTAGGTAGGGGGAAATAGTCAAGGTCTCGCATTTGAGGGTAGCTTTGAGACATGTTTTGTCAACCTCGTATTTTTAGCAGTGTGAACAAATGCAACTGACATGCTTTCTCTTATCATTTGGTGCGTTCACAAGTACAAATACAAGGCAATATGAGGAATATGTGAATACCCCCAGTAATAACATTACGTGAAACTGCAACAATTTAGTTTCTAATCTATTGGATCATGATTGTTTATATTATGTTAGTGTAATTTCGACTGTTTTTTATTGTACTATTTCAAAAATTAAGTCTATGTGATACGATAAACTGATCGATATCTTTGTATCATTTAATATTCATGCATCAAATATGGAGAGAAATGACAACTTGAAGCAAATATTTCATCATTTTAGAGGAAGAGATGGGGAAAAACACAGACGTCTAACGAACGAGCACAGTTATTTGAAAATATTGCATATAAATGTATGCTGTTGTATGATATAGCCCAAATATATAGAAATTCCACTCGGCACAGTCTCGTTTGGGGAAAACTATAGTCGTTGCTGTTTATGTTGAGAGTCACATGACCACCTTTGTTTTGCGCATTAGTCGTCTTCAAGTTGACAACTATCGGCCCGCTCATTAGTCACGTGACTCTCAACTTAAATGGCACCTACTATAGCTTCCATGATTTTGTTTATTATTTATTAAGCTACCAAGCTAATGACGATTTAGGTCTTTCTGCATGATGATCTCATGTATAAACCACCTGCAAACAAGTGGACTTATTTCTGTAGATCTATTTACTTAATTTCAGAACATTACCGCTGTTACATTTGGTAAATTGTTTCAGAACAAAACAACTTCTATATACTATTTAGATGTTTCATTAATGTCTTATTTATTTCAGATTTCGACCTAAATTCTTGGATAAGACATTACGAACCAGCTGATTACGATCCTGGTTTATTGTTTGGCCAACACAGACGTGTCCGACGAAGAAGTATCGGCCAGCCACAGCAGCAACACCACGTTAAATTGGACATAAAAGGACATGACCGGTAAGTCTTTAAGCTGCGACCAAAGGCAATAACGAACACGTGTCACCTCCGACCATTGTAATTTACAAACTTGAACAAATATCGAACATATGCCTCCGAAATCGTTCTAATTGTTTGTTACATTTAATACGTGATCCAACTTTCGAAATAAACCTATCACTAATTTGTTCTTCTTCTTTTTTCCGCTTTTTTTTTTCTAAAATATGAATGGTATATAAATTCCGGTATTCAAACCACGAATTAGTCCTTTTTTCCGGCGGATTTACCTCCAACTTGCGGGGTGGGTGATCTCTGAATTTGATCCTGTAATAAAAATGGAGATTTTTGTCAGAACGCAGATATTAAAACAGATAAGGACATGTGTAAATCATTAGATACAACTACGTGATTACTGACGGCTATCAAAAGTTTTCTTTATAAATGTGGAAAGTTTCTTGAAAGGGCCACAATATCATGACGTGTTTCTTTTTTCATTATATCTTAATCCAGTCTGACAGGGTAAAATAGATTATTATAAACATAATTCTGTTCAAATAGAATGAGGAAAACCATTAAAATCTTTATCAATCACCACCTCGACGTAGTTCTGAAATTGTTTATCTATAGTTTCTATAGAATGCAAGTACAACATGACTATTAATGTACATTGTTAGGTACATCATGTAAATTTGATTGCTCCCTTGTTGGTTCGAAATGAAAATAAACAGCTTGTATAGTTGGTTAGTTTCTCTTGGCTAAGTAGATTGTAAATATTGCGGATATGATAATAAATGCAATATTAACCCCTTCAGACCTGGCGTCCATTGTGATGGACACCTGATTTATAGCTTCATATCTTTGAAATTCT
>JAZBHA010000998.1:0-34176 GCA_037464855.1 Iselma pallidipennis | reverse complement strand
AAAAAAAAGAAAATAATAATAATAATATATCTATGTTGTTATAGCCACGCTTTTATGATTATTTTAGAACAAAAAAATAAACTAAAGAAATGAAATTTGAATTAATGATGTTCGTTAGAGGCGGTGTTCAATAATATCAAATTTTTAATTATTGTTAATAATACTTTGTTTCTACATGATTTAATATATTTTGTAATGTTATATTGTTAAATAAATAATGGGTTTAAAAAGTAGAATTTTTTCAAAAGGTTTTACGTTTCTCCTTTTAAAGATAAAATCAGGTGCAATGTGAATCCATAAATGTCCTCTGAGCTGAGCACGCTTCTGCGATATATAATATACATGCAGAGTGTGGGCTGGCTCGAAGAAATTGGGCGCTGACGACCATAGGAGGATGCACAATGAGCCTGTTGAGGTCTGAGTACGGAGTAGCATGCAGCTCCACACTGTTTGTCAATCCAGAATCCCCAATCCATAAATGCCAACTACTAAATAATAATTTTAAATGATAGTAACCAATGCACTTTGATTTCAAAAAGTCCGCGTAAATCTGATGGATTCTGAATTGCCATCTATTAGACTATAGCTCTCATTAAATTGACTTACTTTATTGTTTAGCTATGTATGACTGTGCCTAGTTAGTGCCCTGATGTATCACCAAGGAAATTGATATAGCAAAATTCCGTTAGAGGGCGCAAAATAGTTTTCTGTGCATCCCATTATGTATTTTTCTTTAGTTTGTAGTTTTTATTAGATAAATTTGGCCTGTTAAGTTACAGTTACATCTGAAGAGAAAACGTACATTATGAACTTTCTCAGCTCAATGACAAAGACATAGACATAACTGACTGTTAGATGTGCGTTTAAAAGCGAGGAAACTTTATTTCTCTAAAGCTTTCAGTACAAATGTTTTTGTTAAAGAACCCTACTTACAAGTAAACCACCCGAGGTTGAAACTCCCAATTTTGATGATTTTTGGTATATAGGTAGAGCATCTTATTCTAAGGGACACGTATTTTTCTGTTCGTGTCCGTTCTCAAGTTTAAGGGAGAAAATGGGGGGTTGAAGTTCACCTTGCAAAATCAGTTTTTCTTCAATATCTTCAAAACGGCTTAATATTTTTTAGTGATTCAAAAACTAGAAGATAGAGCCTTTTAGAGGCTATCAAATAATATAAATTAGTTTCCCACGCTTTGCTTAGGGGTTGAACTATAAGTGATTACATACCTTTTTTTTGTGATATGAATCAATTTTCCGCCTCTTGTCTATCATCCAAAAAGCCACTAGGATACCATGCATATTTAAACATTTCTGTACATCTTGTAGAGGAAAAGTGATTATGGGTCAAAGATTGTAATTTAATAATGTTATCCTTGGAATGAAGATTGCAATCATACCTCGACAATAGCACAATATCAGAAAATTGTCTAACAAATCGTTTCCGTTGACGGATTTCTGGTAAATGTCCACTAGTAAGATTATTGATTGAATCATTTTATAAATAAAATGCAATACCATAAGGTCATTATAAACAAAAGTAATAAATGAGAATTTTTTTCTGATTGGCACCCATCCTTATTTTATAAGGGATGATACCAAGGGTAGTGAATGATACATCATTTGAAAGGGTTTCTAATGCCGTTTAAAACAAAGAAAGAACGAAAGTCTAACAAGACGCCGTTTAGCCAGAATTCAACCCCAAAGTTACAACACTTAAAAAGCATTTAACCCCTAATGGTTGCGAATATGAAAAATTCCGAAAACCCATAACTTCCATTTCCTAATTGACTATTCCTGTACAAAAATTCAGGGTTGTAAGTCCAACAATGGTGTAGAAATGGGTAAAAAACGAAAAAAAATGGTATGTAATCACTTATAGTTCAACCCCTAAGCAAAGGGTGGGAAACTAATTTATATCATTTGATAGCCTCTAAAAGGCTCTATCTTCTAGTTTTTGAATCACTAAAAAATATTAAGCCGTTTTCAAAATATTGAAAACACCGATTTTGCAAGGTGGACTTCAACCCCCATTTTCTCCCTCAAACTTGAAAACGGGCACGAACAGAAAAATACGTGTCCGTTAGAATAAGATGCTCTACCTATATACCAAAAATTATCAGAATCGGGAGTTTCAACCTCGGGTGGTTTACTTGTTAGCCCTTTCGCTGTTGGGAAGGACTATAATTGCTAAAAGGGTTAATGTAAATGTACCTTACAATAGTAAGGTATTTCTGGCCGGATTCTGCTGTAGCGAACAGGTTAAATATTATTGAAGAAAGTATAAAAGTATCTTCTCCATATACTCTTTGTGTGTGGTAATATATAACTAAAGGTCTAATTTCACCGCATGTGTCAGACACGGACCGGCTCCGGTCAGACAGTTTTGGACTCTCTTATAGACTTGTGTAGTGTTGGGCTCATCAGCACGTATGGGGTCCGCACAGACACTTACATACTACACGTGATTTTGTTTACAGTTGCTGACTTGTCTCGCTGAAAAAACTTTAGATCCATTTCTTGAAGCATAACCGTTACCTTTGCGTAATAAAAAAAGTACACAAGGAATCCGTGATTAGTTTCAAACTACTGATTGGAACACTAAAACTAATATTCTTTCATAGATTTTGTATTGACGCGTTTACATATGTCAGTGTCAGTACTAGTACCGTATCGGTGCCGTGCCCGTGCCTTCATTGTCAGTGCAGTATCCCCATCGTGATAATGAATATTGTTGCCGACGATATTTTTTAACATTTCACAGACCCCATACGGAAAAACAGAGCTATCGCAACTATCGACAATCGGCAATAACTGAGTGATTACTGCTGCTCGTATAGTGATAAGTGTGACTGATATGTTACGGATGTTACTGGCACTGAACTAACACGGCATTCATATTGCACTGGTGTATGTGATTAGACCTTAAGACTTCTCAACGAGGACACGTAAAAACAGACTTGAAAGGTTTACAACAGGATTTTGTTGTCTCAATGACTGCAAACACCAACATTTTCAAATGTTCTTCGATGTTTTGCATAGTTTGTACATCAAATATTGATTTTTTCTGTAAGTTTTGCTATATTCAATAGACTTACTTTAGCCTTCCGATTCCAGATGTCACTATAATGTATGTTTAAGGAAACAATTGTACATAATTTAAATATGAAACATTGATATATTCGAAAACTGATATGAACATAATTATCCTACATTGATGTATTTTTTCCATATAAATAAAAAATGTATAAAAATAAATTGAATTTGTCTTTTGTTCTCATTTCTGAATTACTAATTTACAAATAAAGCTATGGTAATGACTCCGTAAATTTTCAGATTATACTAAATTCGTTCTGAATGTTCCCAAAAGTATAGGGATGGTGCACCAAAGGAGCACGCGCCCCCTACAGCCCAATTTTAGCATGACTATTATGTAAACATGTTCAGACAAAATAAAAAAAATTTTTTTGTTACATTTATTGCCTTATAAACTTTCAAAAGTCCAGAAAATATTCCACAATTTTCGATCGCCTCTATAGTTGCCCGCAGAGATATTTTCACTAGGTAAATAGCCCCCGACCTCTAAAAGTTTGGTCACCACTGCTGTAATATGTACTTTCTTAGCGGCAGCTATATCTCGTTATTAGCATCATACGGAAGCCACAAGCTGAAAATTCATGAATGAACTTTTTATGCAATAAATTTACCAATTTAATAAAAAGATTTTCTCTACATTCGATTATTCGATTTTTTGTTTTACGAACTACCCTTATCCCTATTTAGTTCGAATAATCGAGTTTTTACTGGAATAATAAGAATAAAAGAAAAAGTAAGAAATAAGCCTGTAGTTGAAAATAAGGAAATTTTCTGCTCTCGTCATTAGTGTTGAAAACCGACTTGTTTGCATGGTAGCAAAGGAAATGACAGTTTTGCATTCAGCTCTAAATGTAACTTGATATAAAAGAAGATTAAAAAAAAAACATTGTGATAAATTTACATCAAGACATCCTGCTTTAAGTTGAATGGGAGATTGATCTTGTCTGTAAACTTTTAAAATGATAAAATCCTTCTGTCCAAGGTATAACGAGGAAAGCTGTGCGAAGACAAAATTAGCGTTGTTTTTCATTATTGCCGGAACATGTAGCCCAAAATGTAAAGGATATTACTTCATTTATAACGCTGTAAACGTGAAGACTTCCTTTTTAATGTTCCGCTATTTAGTCATCCGCCAAATTATAATCTTATTTTTTTTTTGTCTAGATCTATAATGATGGGCTTTTAAATAGATTTAAATAAATGATTTTGTTCTAGTTGCAAATACAAATTAAGTGTGTGTGGTAGGCGATTGCTTTAGTATCGAAAATGATGTAATCTTTGAATAATGGCTATAAGCACAGTAAGTTGTGGTGAAAACTAGCCAAATAAATACCTTATTAAATGCGATAAGCCATACTTTGTCTCAAGCTTGTTACTAAATATCAAACGAGAATGGTGGACACTTTTACGTTTGATCGTTAGAGATTGTAACGATTAGTCAAAAGACAAATAATTTACTTAAACAAAGCCAGGTCCAATTGCTTTATATTTATATATTTCGTAAAATGCTTAGTAACCATTTGTTGTTTTTTTTTTTAAATTAATAAAATTAATTAAAAGCTATTTGTTTTCTGTAATCCAGCGATGTATTCTTTGTGGGATCTGTAGTTTTTTAGGACACACCTAATCAATTTACTGCAACTATTGCATTATTTATATTGATTTTATGGGCTATAAAGTCCTAATTTCGTTTACCTGATATTATTATATTTACGCGTTTATGGTCTGAATTGGGCTTAGTCTGATTAAAAATTATCATATTGTTCTATTGACCACTGAAACCCTGAAACCGAACCTATAATCGATTAATTAGTGAAATGTGGGCTGTACCTACAGGACAGGACCACCGGAACCGTTTCCTTTTTCCCTCATCACTATCACTACATACTGTACTAGATCCAAGCTTGTAATATAGGAGTAATATTTTAAATATCCCAACAATGTGAAAAGTTCCTAACTTAATTTAAATCTTAGCGTCATTTAGAAGGGACTATTTTTCCTATCGTAGGTGATATTTCTGTTATAATGTTGTATTTAGTAGTAATAAGTCGAATCCTAAATAGTATTTCTTTCGTATTCGATGTGTAGAAAAATGCTGAATTTTGTATGGGATTATCGTAAAATCGATAATCCCATACAAAATTCAAAATATTTATTTTAATTTAAACTATATTGGATTTGTTTAATACAGATTACATTTTGTCGTTATATAGTGAAGATGGGTGTTGCACAACTTTGTTTAAAATATGACAGACACAGAAAGGCGTATCCAGGTCCATTTATTACCTAAAGGAACGACATATACAAGTTAAAGGCGGCCGCTAGCTTCTTCCTGAATCTTCATTTACCTAATCGAAGTCCGTTTCTCATACTTGTTGTAAAGGAACATTTTCAATCGACGAGGACCGTCACGATCTACCAAATTTCCATTCAAATTACATCCACATGACCGAAGAGGGATAGAACTAGACAGTTACAAACTGTAACAAGAAATATGAAGATAGGAAACGATAGACATAGGGAGACAATGTTTTACTAAAGCTTAAATTTGTTATACACTAAATTTGACGAATTTAGTGTACTCGTATAACAAAGGTCTAGAAGGACAGGACCGACATCAGGACATCAAAAGCACGGATAAGCTCTTGAAAGAAATTTTGGATAAACATTAATTTCCTTTATTTTTGTTTCGATTCGGTAACGTTTATTATTCGAAAAATAACATTTTTTAATTATTTTTGGTGTTAACTGAACTGTTATCAAATTTTGTAAACATTTGCTAAAATGAATAATTCAGTAAGATGAACAAAACTTTTTCGAAGCTTCCATATTATAATAGATTTTCGATATCTATACATAGATATAATTCTTTATCATTATAGATATACTATATCAATATAATTGAAAATACTAGAAGATTTAAAGGAAATGTATGCTAAAAAGATATGTTATAAACAACTATTAAATGTGTATTAGGTATTAAGTTTTATTAAAAAGCTTGTTATGTACATCAAATCTTCTGTCTATACAGTAAATAAATGCTCAAGCACAGCTCTTAAGCACAGTAAATGCGCTAATAGCATTTACATAGGATAAACAAAGCCTGCTATTAATCTTATGTACTCGTGACGAGAGCTTTTGCCAAGAGGATGCGCTATATCTTTGGGAACATTGAGTCCTTTCTGAATAAAACGGTGCATATTTATATAAAATGGATATTAATCTTAATAGACCATTCTATTAATGCAGGTAATGTAAATATAATTTAAATTTTGGTATAAACAAGCCAATTTTCTGCTTACTATTTGCCAAGCAACATAAAACTAAGTTGCACCTGTTACAAGTTTGTTGATGACGATCGCTGAAACACAGTTAGAGTAATCGTTGCTTAGATATCTGTCATTACAACATCCAAACCATTTGGAATTCTCTAATTTCACTACCTCAACCACAAGGAATAGTGTTTATTAAGGAACCCTTACAAGAGAACGAGAGGAGACGAGTGTACAAATGTTACCACCCCTTACACGTCATACTAATAACTTATCGAATTCGTTTGTGATGTTACACGAGCGGTAGTCATTTTACATCCGTTAATCCGTTGCAAAGACATTACTACTAAAAACACCAAATATTTGAAAGTCAATATGTTGATATAGATTTTTTTTAATCAACTATAACTAACATTATTTTTATAAAATGCAAATATGTATTAAATCTAATGTTGGTAAATTCATCGGTTGTATAACTATTGAAATTTCCTTTTTGAAAGAAATCGTTTCGCCACCTATAACAGTTAGAGAAACGTGTCTCGTTGATACTGCACAGAATATTCTCAATTCAACAGTGCGGACTTTACTTGATATGCCATTCGTACAAACGGCCAAATCGGTTCATGGTCCATTGCTGTTGCATCCGGGGTCCTTCTGTTGGCCAATCTATACAAATGGATCGCGAAACCTACAACCAAAACCACTTATCCACTTGCGACCGCATAACGTTGGTCATGCACGCTTCTCCACTTGGCCAAAAAGCTCACGTTAGATATGTACGTGTAGGTATATTCAACTATAGTTCAAGACATTGAACTATATTAAAAAATCATGGTAAAAACAAAAACAGATTTTATGACATTTTGATTATTTTATTCAAATAATAAAGATTTAGTGGTAAACGTTTAGTTCGAAATTACTTCATAGCCTACATACCCCACCTTAATTAACACAAGTAATTAAATCAATTAAAGGCAAAGCATCCGCACGGCTGCGGAGATTTGTTTCGAATTCCTGGCAAGATGATAACCCTTTCTTGGTAAAGCTTTAGACCATCAATATGAACCAACGCTAAACCAACTAATTAAGCTAATTTCTTTTCATTTACTTTTATATAACAAATAAATGTTGTAAGAATAAGAAATATGTTTGAAATTTCCTTTTCTTCCAGATCTATTGATTAAAACAATTTTTCAGGCGTACTATACTTATGCGTAATTCACAATGTTGATAGAAAACAATTTACGGGATCTCTTTTCAATAAATCCGATAGTTGTACCTAGTTTTATACAAACCAATGATATTAGTTTAAGTGGTCGGATCGAACTAAATGGCCATGTTAGAACTATACTATGTTTGAGTAAAAAGTGAAAATAGATAGAAAAAAGTCATTATAGAATTTAAATAGATACAGTATCGGTGGAAAAAATTGTTAATCTGCAAGTTTCCCTACAACAATTACAATGAGAGAGAATATACATACATAGTATGTATATAGGTAGGTAGTATTCTAACCTCTACAATATTTGAAAATAGTTTCGTCCCTTTTGTGTTAGTATATATTGCGGTGAGAAACGGCCTAGGGGAAGATACCCTCTTCAAATAGAATTTTCCGAAGTTGCTATTTTTTATTCGATTGTATTTCTGATAAATAATAAATCGATCTTTGTTTTACGCTACCGTAAAATTACATAATATTTTTGCTAAAAAGGAAAATCAGTTTTGAAAAGATGGAACGAAGGTAGGTGACGTTTAATTTGAAAACCTCAAGAGAAAAAGGGCGAGAAAATATTTTTGAATTAATGAGAACTGATAACAGCAATCAATTTTTAGGAGGTGGTTACAATTGATGATATAATGCTTTATGTCAAGAACGGTCGAAAATTCAAAGGGAGAGCTTATTTTAACATGGACTCGGTTATTGGTGAAATGTTTTTTATAATCCTCTACAAGACTGACTGGCTTTATAAGCAGCCATATATTTTATAATGAAAACTGGAGAATGTATCAACTGAAAATCGTTTCAGATATTGTTTTGTAGAATGAATGAGGGGGTGAGTGAGAGGAGGAAAAAAAGCTGGGGCTATTGGATTAATCGCAAGGTGCATGTTTCCCCCATTCCTGTTTATCGTTCGTTTATTTTTCCCTAGTTGGGATCGATTCCCTTGCAAAAGAGGTGCTAGACAGATTCGAACGGCAATGATTATTCGCAAATCTTCCTTCCGTGAAATGGAACTTTCAAATTGTTTTGATGTATTTCACAGCTTATTGTGCCTTTTTACTGCAGCATCATTTGCATTTTGTCATTCGCGCTCACTTACTGACTGATTTATCGGCTGATTGTGGTTTGTTATTGGCTTCCTGTCTTCCACATCTCGCTGTTTTTCTCGGCAACTTTTTTTAAAAACACACAAATCCAATTTGTTGTCTCATTGCACTTTTTATTCCGCGTCATCATCACTATGATCATCATACAATATAGGATTTTATTTAATAAATCTATTTATTACACTCAAATTGAAACCTTTATAGGTATTTGACAACAAACAATATAGGTATATCATAATTTCAAAATTTTCAAAATAATTCAAAATCATTTTGAAAATGTTTAATTAAATATAGATATAAGAATTTCAAAACTTATCTTCCTAGATTTAAAGGCACTGAGAAAGTGGGTGAGGGGGGGGGTATTATCTACGATCGATTTCCGGATGTGGCGTACGTTCTGGCGGTTATACAGAGAGAATGCAATATATATTTCATTTGGGAATTAATTACATGCAAAGATTCTGTCAGAGGGATTAGTCAAAAGAGTTAGAAGATTCAATGTTGCAAATACATAAACTGTCTTGTTAGGTGGAGTTGGGATGTTAAGGGTGTAGAAAGATGGAGGGAAACTATGGCACATTGATATTCTGGAGTGATGCCCTACCTCAGCCACCTCACGAAATAAATTTGCAATAATCTGCATCGTATCCCGTCAAGGGCAGTTTCAACTAAATTCGGATTTTATTTGACAATATCGTTCTATTTCTTTAGAAAATCTACACTTTTGTAAATCAAGACAGTAGATATATAAATTCTAGACATTTTCTTCTAATATACAAAAACAAATGAACCATAAATAGTGACAATAACGAAATAATATTATCAGAACTTATTAATGTAGTATAGCTTCATCCTCCGCCAATGAATATAAAAAAAATCCAAAGTCAGTTATTATTCAGAACTCATTCAGTTGAAATAAAATTTGTGATTTTTTTTTATTGATTGAAAAAGGGAATTCTGAATTTTAATCGACACCCTAGATTGTATTTGCATATTTGAAGTTTCAAAAGTTGGACTTATTCGATCTTGGACTGATTTTTATAATATTGTATGGCTTAGATTTGAAAAGACGATTCAAAGAAATTCGTTATTATCACACTTCACCTAAATATTATATGTATATGTATATGTAATAAACGTTTTTTTTTCTCATTTCGATTCCCTATATGTCAAAATATGACAAAGTTTTTAAATAAACTTTGTATGGTAGGTATAGCAGGATATATTAGGCTGTAATTTAAAAATTAATGCGTTGCCATTCTCTGGTTGTTTTATTTCCTTTCTCAGCGCATTTTTCGCAAAACTATTCAGATACCCAGTGAAGCTTATAAAGCTGGTAAAAAGCGCCGTAGCTTCTTATTCTGATTTAATGAGTTTAATGTCATTATCCCGCAATGATTTTCGCCGTTTGGTCCCCATTGGCGGCGTTTAAAGGCATTGGAAGTCATTGAGGTGGAAGCGAATGCAGGCAGACGGCCGATTTTCGTTGCTATACTATTCCTGCGTTATATTTTTATCTTTGTCTAGTAAATATTGAAACCATTTAACTACACAGTAGAATGTTTCTCTTGAATTGAATACGACCTGCATCTACTGTCTTCCTGATTGAACGGATGGCTCTGATAAACTGCTGCCGACCCGCGCCGCCCGCCACGTGATACTTGGAGATTTTATTTAAATCAGAGGGCTTAGATAGGGACGGCATTCACTACAGTTAGCGATTCTCATTTATGTGTTTCCACCTAGCTCACTATTTATTTGACTGGAATTATTTTTTGGCTCAATAATACAATAGGTGAATCCAATTCAATTTGACAAGTATATTTGTTGCATCAATTTACTTTCAAAAGGAAATTCACAGGGTTTTCAGAAGACATCATTTGAATTTCATTATAATCATTTCGACTAATTTTATGCAAATTAAATTTTTCGAGTATCATTCAGCAATAAATATGTATGTCTGGCAAGTGTTGATTGACCTACAAATATAATCGTTGTTCACCTCCCATAAATAATTTCAAAATAGCAACACAGAAGATAATGCGATTTAATAAATGTGTACATAATTGCAATAATAGGGTTGTATAGTTCAGTTAGAATTAGTTTACAAAAACCTCATAGGTGTAGGTGTATGTATAGATAATTAGACAACATATAAAACTAAAGAGAATTAAAGATGAGGGTCTAGTTAATGCGCGTCGACATTTCATTGCCAATAAAATTAGTATACCTAGTGTGCTGACGTCAGTAAACCATTTGGAGTTTTTGATAAAGCTTGAAATCACCCCTCACGGCCAGACAATGGCTTGCGGTAAATCGGTCGCCCCTAGCAAACTGTAAACAAGTAGGACTGTGCTGTCTTCGAATCGGCATCATGTTCACGATGACCATCCTTTCTAAGGACGACACGTCAACACGACAGACTAGTTCTTTATAATACTGAAACCACAAACTGATAAAAGGAGACTCTTGATTTCGATTATTGTTTAATAACAATTCTGTTCAACATAATTTTAACATGTAGACGTAAATTATTAAATAACAATTTATTTTTTGAAAATTCTCTATTTTGTCATATTTGTTGTCTATCTATGTAGGATGTGTAGTGTATATAGGACTATTGTTAGCACACAGCCACGAGCCGATCACTTTGGTGGTCATCAATAGAGCCATAGCTTTAACGAGCTATACTTGTTTTCTCTCTAGACTTCTTTCGTTTGCCCTTTGGCTAGTCTAATGTGTGCTTTTACAGCTTATTCATCGAAACTTTTCTCAACGCTATAAAACATGTCAACAAATTAACTACCTAACTCGATTGCTTTATCCAACTTTTTCTAAACGTCAACAACATAAATAAAAATCTCATTAGCAACACAAATCCAATATCATAAGCAACCAACCAATAATTTCAGTTACATATTCATTTTCGAGATTTACTATAAATCTAGTCGCACCACATAATTATTATAGTAAAGCCTAAACCAATCAATTAAAGGAAATTTATCTTGTCGTCTAATGAAATGGATTGTTTAATTTAACTAATTTAATGTAATTGATAATACTGAATGATAGTTCTAATTTAATCTAACAAACTTATTTAGATATAAATGTTATTTTTGTTAGGTACTTTCAGTAGGTAATGTTTTATTACAGTTGTTGATTTTGCTCGTATTTAGTGTTTCAGGAGGCAAATGTCGTGTTAAGCGGCCGCGTCTGAAATACGATGTTTAGATAGTGAGGGTGATAAATTTTCGAGGCTACTAAACAAAATTCGACGTGAAGCGAAATATTTATCTACTTTGATGGCTTTATTTGCTGAGGATAAACCTCCACTTCAGATATTTATACATTTTTGTGTGAGCTCATGTTTTCAATGAAATTTTTTACAGAATTTTGTTGTATATAGGTATACCTATGTAGGTATACCTATAGCTTTTTCCTTAATTTTTGGCTATTATAGATCCTATTCATTGCATGTGTGATTTATATAGAAAGGCTAAAATGTCAAAGTCAACTAGCAAGACAATTCTCTTGTAGTTTCTGAATTTTATTAAGTTTTCATGACTGACTGTTGAATTCATAATTAACACGATCCAACAAGATGTATGCAGGGGAGACACGCTTATATCTTCTTTACGAGTATAAAACTTACGAATCCAATGTGGTTCCAGGTGGTTGTAATTTGGGACTTTGAAACGAGACGCAGTAGATGGTTGCGTGCCAAAGTTCTATAATCGACCTATACTATACAACGTTGTTGGATTCACGCGTCGTACTGTTATGCGATGACACCCCTGTGTACAATTTCTCTGCAATCATTTTCATTTAAACACCAACTTCAGAAATGTACTTATGTATAACTTAATTTTTAGATTACGTTGATACTGAAAAATACTTTCTTAACAATGCGGATAGAATTTTTATTTTTATTTTGTTTGGTTGATTAAATGAGCATACCTATGATATTTGCATTTTATTTTGTTATTTCTTTTTTTTAGCATAAAATTTGAAAGGAGGAGATAGTATGTCTGAAACGAATTCTAATGGAGTTGCGATTTGGCGAGATTAACGTTGAGTTGTGTTTTAAGAGTTGTGTTTGCAGTGTCGGGTGTCGTGTTTAGTTCCGAGCCGGGGGTGATAAAAGAGAAAAATTGCTTCTTAATTTTATAATTTGCGGTGGAAAGTCGGGCGTCTGTAAATCTGATGTAATTTTCAGAGGATGTTGTTTAACAAGTTCCCTAAAGCGTACTTTCTAGATGAGAAAATACCATTGTTAAAGAGTCGCATTTGCATAAAGAAATCTCCGACAAATACGATTTACACGATTTTAAACTGCTCTCCCTCCTTAATGTATTTATTATATGTAGGTATACAGAATTAAATGTCGTTGATTTTTTTTAAATTATTATTATTATTATTATCATTACGTGATGTAGTTGTATTGTTACAATAAATTAACATAAATCTACGAGGCAAATTTTCAAATGGTTTTATCTGTCGAAACGTTTTCCTCCTTTTCCTCACGATAGCAAGAGCGTCATCTTGTTTAGGGACTAGTAAAGTTACAAGTGTAACCTATATTAATTCTGCCTTGCCGCTATTAACCGGCAGATGAACGCATTAAAACAGAGATAACTATACATTCTCGTAATTGGTAACCGAGACAGGAGGAACTGACTGCTTCACTGTCAAATATTTATTAGACGAACAGAAGCTTTTAGAATTCGCGACAAATCTTAGCTGCTTTATGATTCTCTTCTAATAGCATTTTACTCTGTCGCCTTATAATACAAGAGAGGATATGTTATTACTACCGTTATTGTTCCCTAAATCACATTTAATTTGTGCAATAGTTTTATGATGTCACTTTATCTGTTTTGTTTGTCGTTTTTTTTGGTCGGGAAGGCGGTGGTTAGGAGGATTATGTTTATAAAGGAAAGGATGGTTCAAATTAATGAACTATTGCCTCAATACAAATAATGTCAGACTTAAACAACATAATTTGCCTACTGCTTAAATACTCCAACATAATTAATGATGTCGAGCACTTGCAAACGCGCTAATAAAAACACACTAAAACAACTATGCATAACCAAAAACTCTTAGGCCCATTCAGATAATCAACAAAACACATCCTCTCCCTTGTAAACGCACATTAGATGAGAAAAAAAAATCAAATTGAAAAATTGTTCAATATTTTAATCAAAGTTGAAATACAAGTCACGGTGAGAGTGTCAAATTTCCGCATTTACGCACACTATCATTCCACATCACTTAATTTACACTTTGAGCAAACATTAGATATCTTGTGATGCATACAAGGAGCAAGAATACAAGAGGAGGGACTATGAAAATGCGGGATTATGATAGAGTCTTGGACAGTAATCAGTTGCACTATTGTGATTGTGATACCGGGCTTCTTTGAAAACACCCGCATGGCCGCGAGGTTCGAATCAGATGACACAACTCACAACCATTATATAAGATATACCTCTATACAGATAACGTATCTACACTTTAGACAATGTTTCTTCTTTGAAACGAATTTCTATTGTTAATCGAAAGTAATTAGAATGTACTGTACTAATATAGATTAATCTAATTGAATCAAATACATATAGGTACATATTTACATACATACATACATACATAGATACATATGTACCTATTAACAACAAAACAATAATAACTATTTGAAAGTTTTATTCTATTGTTCACAATATAAAGCTAATAGTAACAATTGGCTACATTAAATGTCCCATTCAATGTAATTTTGCAAAATAATATCACTTTGAAAACTACTTCCAATTAGTTGAAATTAAATTCACCTTTTAGAAGCAAGCTGGGTTTGTGAACGAACTATTTTACCTTAGGATCGGAAGGTGCTTGTACATCTGTAAATGAGGCCATGAAGTAATAGTCCGATTTAGAATTAATGATGAGTGCCCTATCAATCTAGAATTAAATGAGAGAGAGGGGAGCAACTCAGTGTCACCGCTTTTACAGTATTTCGTGCGTGTGACAAGCGTTTTCATAGCAACTCGTGCGAACACCCAAATTGCGCTCTTTAAAGCTTCAAGATATGTTGACTTCCTCTTTTCTTCTTTTTATTTGTTTTATAGTTAATTTAAAAAATGTACATGTATAAGGTGATCTTTTTTTAAATAATTTCCTAATACCTACATATGTAGGTACGTATGTAGTTCTAAAATCTTTGTATTAAGTACTACTAAGTATTACTAATTTATGATCATAAAGAAATTTATGTATGTAATAAGTTCAGATAAGTGATTTGTAATTTGAAAATAAATTTCCACTGTGTACCTAAGTTTCTTTTTGGTGGATACGACGATGACACATGTCCGAGAACGTGCATGTATGCAAGAGATAACTGGGCGCTACTTTATCTTCGGACCCTTGTTGCTGGCCAGACTATATCTCGTATCTTAAATTCTTTTATCCAGCGCGAACGCGCGGAGACCATTTGTTTTATATATAGCTAGGTAATATATATATTTTATAACTACCTTTAAATGCCGCTATCTATTTCAAAGTTTGGTGGTACAATGCCGGCTATTTTGGGCTTTACCTATACATCAACCCCCCGCCCTTGACATTAACCTTACTTTTTAAAAGAAGCTATACATATTGGGTACGTCGCATTAAGCCTTAGTATTTTTTAACACCCACCCTTAAACCTAGGTGACTGATGTCTACCGTCACAGTTAAATAGGTAGCACGAAGTCATCCCGGAGGCATAGCAAGGGGAACAAAATTATAAACAACCCTCTCAAGATAGAAATGTGAAGAATAGGTAATTTAAAATTTCAGCAATTTTTTAAGCCTTTCATTAAATAAGCAAAGTTTTGCGAATTTATGGTTTTATTTTATACCTATGCCATATAGGTATGTATGTATATTGTTAATTTTATTGTTTAATGAATGATGTATTTATTTTAACCTTCCACATAAGCGATATTTGATTAAAACTAACCAAAAGAAAAATACAAAGTCAACATATTCTTAAATTATTTCGGAATCAAGTGAATTTGAGAACATTAGAAATGTGTCAGATACCTATAATGTCAAACTGGGAGAATATTTTGTGGATTTCTATCTTCGATATCTCCTTCATTTCCATTGAAATGAAGCAATGATCCTTTTCATTTAGGGTCAGCGATTAAGGCAGATGCCATCTAGTTATTCCAGATATTTAATTACAATTAAAACTGTCAACTTTATTTAAAATTTCTTTAAAATTACTTTTTATTAATATTATGAATACGCTGAAACTTTGCAAGGCGGTAAATCGAAAATAATTAGATTCTAATAAAGGTCTACGGCAAAGAAAATATCAAGCTTGAAGGGGGTCAAAAACTTTTCGTTCCCACACACAAAGTATTCTTTTTTAATTAATATAAATGACAATTTATTAACTGGATTTTAAATTACTCGATTATTTTCAAAAAGATATTTATTTATCCTAATATTTTATTAAAAACCGTCTTTCTTGATCCCCTAAATTGTCAAATTCCAAAATACTTTGACTTTTTATGGACCAGGTCAACTGCCACTTGTGACAATAAATGTCTATCATACATAGTTTCACATTTAAAGTAGTAGTAGGTATCTTATCCATATCAAAATGATAAAATTTTTTCATAAAACAATCACATTTGTATTTATAAAGGAAAACAATGGATCCTATATATGGATCAAAATCACCAAGGTGGCAAATTTGGTTCTGACACCATTTTTCCTAATAAAGCCGTGAAATAGTTGGGTCACAATTATTTTTAAATATCAGATTTAGTTAATTTTATCTAAACCCTTCATTGTTTTTTGGAAAATGATGTTAACACATTTTTTTTTCTCATAAAACTAGTGAAAATGTCATTTCGGGAACGCGTCCCAACACGCATTTCCGTATTTGAAATGTTCATAAAACAGTGAAATACTAATTTAAAAATAAAGTGTTCAATCATGTTTGATACACTTGTATTATAGTAGCATAATCACAATTATAAATAAAAGAAAATGTAAGTACTTTCAGAATTATCTTACGTATAACTTTGTCCGGAAGTTTGTAGGTCATTTTGGGAACGCTCTCTATTCTATCCAAAAATGAGTGCCCAATTACGTCAAACGAGGCTCTTCTGTACAGTCGCACGATGAAATCTCTCGAGTGTACACAGCGTTCGGTTGTTTTATGGCGGTTTGCAATTAATTTTCTTGGTACGATTATTTCAGTTATGTATTTTGGTACCGTACATCAATAGAACATCATTACGGGAACGCCTCAAAATCATTAACATAACGATAAGTGAAGATAATTAGTCTTAATTCCATTAAATAATGTAGGTCTGTTTCCTCCAGTGGTGTATATTGGCGTCCAGGATGGCCGACGACTATTTAAAATAATACGAAGCGTTGAAAAATCATTTCGGGAACGGTCATTCCGGGAACGTCGCCGAATATGACGTGCGTTGATTTTCAACATAGTTTATATTACTTTATAATATTTCATGAAAATGTAAGGTTTCAACTCAAAATAAAGTTCCTACTTACACATTTGATGTTTCTTTCAGACTAAAATTAGTTACCTGTATCATTTCGGGAACGCTTTTGTCATTTCGTGAACGTCGCGATCATTTAGTGAACGTTTCGGCATGTAAGGGAACGTAACAAAAGTATTATTATTTAGAGAACATTAGACAATGTAGAGTACAGATTTAAATATATTTTAGTTAATAGTTAGTTTAGTACCGTATTTCCAAACTAAGCTGTATCAAATTTATATTTTTAACAAAAATATTTACGTTTTACAATACGTTCCCTGAATGATGTTATAATACACCCAGTCTCTTTTGAATCCTGGATAAATATTAAAAATGTGAATATTTTGCGTGCATCTTTCACAGCGCAATTATTAATAGTACCGTGTACATGGTAAGTTATTTTTTGGATTTCCATGACGTGATAATTTTTACAAAATTTCACATTACCAAATTTGCCACCTTGGTGATTTTGACTCATATACCTATATGTTACTGTCAATTTGATGAATGGGAGATTATACATAATCACAGCTATTTTGGATAATTGAAAAATTGATATTATTATGTTGTTTTAATTGTTGTGTTTTATTTTTTTGTGTCGCAGGTCTTTGTCTGGTCCGAGCGGAGCGAGGGGATGTTTTTGTAATAAAATAATAATAAAATTGGCAATATAGGACGTATTTTTCAGTTATGCAAAATAGCTGTGATTATGCATAATCTTCCATCCATCAAATTGACAGTAACATATACATATATATACTATCTACTTATAACACACAGGAACAGCTTTGTCTTTTACCTCAACATGACCTATGTGTACTATACGTGTTTACTTATGTACCTACATACCTAGGAGTATGCCAAGGATACTGGAGGCCCAGTTGCAAATATTGAATTGACACCCCCCCCCCCAAGGGTGGGCGAAAAAATCGAGCTCAATTAACCTATATAATTTGACGCCCCCTAGATTTTGTCGTCCAAGTGTGCGGCATTCCCTGCACATTGGATTCACTCTTCCCTAGACAAACTATGTACGTATTTGAATTTCTCACTTACTGAAGTCATTTGTCCGTGTATGTACATAGGTGCATATACTCGTAGATATCGCAAAAATTTCATATTTCTCAGTTTCCTATTTCCATTGTGTATCTATCAATAGTTAGGACCGTCAAAAGAAATATCGGGGACAGATATTGTTAATTTTACAGCCCCTTCCCCACTACCAAAGGACCCAGACCCGGGTAAATTATACCCGTTTCACCCGACTTTTGACGTCTTTTTGTACAGCTACACATATGTACGTACAAATGAGAAATGGATATAAATTATTATTATTATAGGAAAGTGATTTAAAGTGAAGGAGTATGTTTTATTCTTTGAATACGTATGTAGGTAGTCATATGCTAATAGAAGCGGCATCCTTAAGTTGAAGAACGATGAGGATGTGTTGTTGAAGGTTAAAAGGATTGAAAGGGGAAAAGCAAGTATGTTGAATTCGTTTGGCTCAGTTTGAGGTACGGTAGTGGCCATTAGAGAACGAATAGCGGACCAACAGCTATGTGAAACGACGGCAACCGTCACTCTCGCCGGTTGATGTTTACTTTCCTCAGCCGGTACTCGATAAGTCCTGCTGGCGAACTAAGCGTATGTATGTTTCTGGCTGATAGCAAACAACGGTTATTGATCAGTAGACGCGGGTAAACAAGTAGATTGGGATGGGGTGCTGCTTACACGCTTCCCATTTCATTGCGATTTGAGAGAATCGCATGGGTAGTCGCCGGCATCCCTTATTGTGCATCGCCAATGATTGGCATGTGTTGTGTGGCGGCCGTTAGTGTTGAGTGCGCCGCCGCCGCCACCACTGAGCGAGACAACGGCAGCTACTAGAGGCGTCCACAGTCTAACACCAGCTTCAGTGGTATCGTTGTGTACTGTCTACTCGATATACGCCACGCTCACGCCGGCCCGCCAAACAAGCCCCTGCCCCCAGTAGCAACCCCAAACTAAGGCCTCACCGCTAACCACCATGCTGGAACCGCGCTGGAGGCCCGTGCAGGTAAAATCCGCCGATCGCTATTACTTTAGTTTTTAATAGGCGGCAGCGGGGAGAAACACCGCCAGCCCGACCTCCAAGGAGGATCTCGTCTTACTCCGCGGCTCCTCCCACCACCACCTACCGCCTACTAGCGCGTCTCACGATCACATCTTCTTCGTTACTCTCTCCAGCACCTTTTTTTTATAAAATTCAAACTCACCATACATACATAGATACGTATTTTAATTATAGCCAGACTGATTGTCAATGGAAAGCTAGATAGTAACGCAACAACTGATCACCCCCGTAACTAACACATTAGAATCTAATATTTTAATCAAACAACGTCTACTAAAAAAAAAACATTTGAAAACTGTTTGGTAAATTAAATACATACATAGTTATAACCTAATAGATCGCCAATATGTATTCCAACATTTGTGTTTAGTACCTGTTTAAAAATAGGTCCTCGATAACCACGTGGTTATTCATGCGGCAACGATGACAGCAAACATAAACAAACTTTACCAACATTCCGGGATAATTTAAAACAATTTAGATTTGAACAATAAACTTGACTAAGTTTATTCAATAACAATGTAACATGTAAGTTGTTTGTGTTCGTAATAAACAGAACACAAAGCCTATACTACCGCGACACCGGTGTGTTAGCGCCTGCTTTCCTCGGCACAATATCACTATTTACCGGTATTGGGAGGAATTATCACTCCAAACCAATTAGGTATTAAATGTTAACTTTTATTCAAGTATTTAAAAATAAACAAAGAAATTAAATCGAGTTAAATAACTTGATAGATATTTTTAGCCTTCGACGTTCAATAGCCGAACTGTTATAATTAAAATAATATTAAAATAATTTAAATGAGAATTGAAAAGATCTCAAACTTTAAAATTTTAGTTACAATAATGACAATTGTTTCCAGTTGTACTGTATCAGTTACAGTATCTGTATTATTAGATCCGCGGGATGATTGTTGTACTTGTTTATTTAATTCTAAATATGTACATATTGTGTGTTTAGTGTTTAATTTGCTAATTATTACTCAAGGGTACAAATTACCAAAGAAAGTTCCTTGTACGTTTACATAAAACGATTGGACACTGGACGCAAGGGTAGGTACAAGTTTCTAAGGATATTAAAGTTTCAATAGAGTTAAATCATCATGGTAATTTCTATTAAATTGTTTATGTCTAAGCATTCTGTAGGTAAACCTACAGTAGGGTGAATTAAATCAAAAACTCTTGACTGTTTTCGCTTTAAGTCAGGCAACAATATGGATGAATCAAAAACTTTTAAATACATAATTACACTAACAAAATTTTTACTAGATTTCTCTAATTACGTACGCGGTCGACCTAAATGTATTATACAAATAACACCAATCTTAAACCAAATCTGCGTATATTAAAATTTATTGATGTTGTTTAATACATCATCAGCAAATATAAAGACCAATTTGGGTTTTTATGGGCTGGTCTAAAAAAAGGCGCATCTCACCATTGTTTGTCCAAAATAAAGGCTCTTATGAGATATTATTTTATTCGTAACAATTTAACAGCCTTACTGTAATTCCATCAATACCTAGGTATATTCCCTAACTCTTTTTCTATGGCATATTGTATTGACCAATCCTCTTTACTGAAAACCTGTGTCAATGGAGATGTTCATTGTGGATTAAAAATTTCGTGTCGTCTACTTGTTTCTAATTCATTATTATGCAACTGTCATTATCAAATCGAAGTTGTTATATGTTGGTTTCAAGTTATACTTTTTAAATTATTGGCGTTAATTTGGCGTAATAGGATGTACATCGATCGGTGATGTTCTGTTTAGTAGGTAAAAGTATGTGAAAACTTTGTCACTTTATACAGGTATGCTCTTCGTTGAACTGAAGATTTTAATAATAAGATTTCTCAATTTATCTTGAATTGAATGGTTAAAGGTATTTCCATTCTAATTTGTAACATGTTTAAAAGGGATCCCTTTCAACTACATAGTTATTGGAGCGAACTATCTAAGAAGTGACATTTAAGGTATTCGCTAATATATTCTAGTGTAAAGTCGGCCGAAGACGTTCATAGTGACAATGTACCACGAACTAATGCTTTTCTGACCAAACTACATAAATAATCTGCAAAGGGCAATTAAGATAAGGACGTGTTTAATATTTCAATGCGCTTATAGGGCCAAATATTGGGGAATAGGTATGACTATATATTGCTGAGGTGTTAAGACTATTGTAAATCCTCTCCACTTTAATTAATTCTGAATGTTCCCTTATTGCCTTACCCTGTACACAACTCTATATAAATTGTTCAGACTGATTGGGTTAGCAGTTAGCGTACCAATTCGTAAGTTCACATTATTTTCTTTGTTATAAAACGGTTCAATTCCTAATTCAATTAATAACGAAAAAAAAAAGATATTTCTTTATACATATTATTATCATAGTATAATAATACAAAGTATTTTTGACATAAAATTATTGTACAAAATATTATAATTATAAATAAGTATTAAAGAACAAAAAGCTACGTAGTATAAAAACGAGACAACATAAAAAACATAGTCTAGCCTTCGGCCTTCAACAGTATTTTTTAATCAAAAATGTTTCTTTTCTTTCATTTCTCAGACCTTCAACGAGTTTCCAAAATCAACATAATTTTTGCACTATTTTGATCGTAGGAGTATACTCGTATGTACGTAAAATTACTGTTACAGATTAGGTTATAGCAAGTTATCAATTTAATCCCTATTTTATAGTTTAGGTAAGGACTGTAAACAAGGACAATCCTCGCTGCTCGTAATCGCGCTTTAGCTAATACAAGTATTTACTGATAACGGATTATGAAAATCATAACAAAATATCTATACGTTGAAGGCATTAATTCTCAGTTATTTGGACAATTACGACGTAAGTTAACTCGGTCATGACTTATGAGGAGGATAAGTCGATTTTGGTGGACGTTGGACATTATTCATTCAATGCATATTTTATATTATTGACTACAGTTTTGAATATTTAGAAACATAACTACATGGAATATTGTTATTTATTCAATTTTCTCAACGGACAATGCAGAAAAGTTAGTTTATCATAGGAATTAACAGGATAATTGTTGTCCAGCTCAATAAACGAACCCTTTGACCGGTTAGTTAACATGTTATTTAAATAGATCTAATACTGATGGAATTTCAAATAAATAGTTTAAAAATCTATTTTTTTAGATTTCCCAGATTCATAATCTATATTAAATTACACTAATGGTATTATATTGGTGTTGCGTTATATCATTTATATATAGCAACTATGTTTGTTTGGTTGCAGATAATATAGCCGGGTCGAAGGGGGGCGCCGGGGGAGGGAGTAAAACATTTAACATCTTTACTTCTATTCAATGATAGAAGGGTTAATCACCATAGAACACTTCTAGCTAATTGCCATTTGTTCTTGTTTGTTCACTAGACTTGAGATGAGACTGAAGACATATAACAACCACGTTAATTTCAAGTTACATGTTTATGCTCAAGAAACCCTCATTTTGCGATTTGTTACTTTAATTTAATTCCACCAAATTGTCTGCCTTCCTTAGTTTTTATTAATAGAATTATTTACGATTTTTACTCGACTAATTTAATTTTTTTTAAATTCTTATAAAATATTGTTATATAAATGTCAAAATATCAATTAATTAATTAATTATTATAAGTGTAAAATATATATGTATGTATGTATATAGGTATAGGTATATGTATACTATACAATCGTCGAGAGTTGAACAGACGTAATCAGCATAGCTGAATATAAATATCTAATTCTGACAGCCACGTCTTGCATTTTCAAGTTTGTTAAGTTCGCAGTTGTAGATGAATATTTAATAGCCCACCTTAATTATCAGACCTAATGTCTAGCTTTGTCTCATCTCGACGTCTTTTCTTATCCATCACGTCGAATCCGTCTTTATTACATAATTGTAACTACTACATACATACATACATACATACAGAGTGATCCATATAAAACAATCACCTTTTATTCATTAAAACAAATAATGGAATTCTAACCATCGCAAGATTCGCAATAAAAATATTGCTTTCTTATTGACAAGTAACTTTGAATTTAAATTTTAATAAAGATAATCGAAATTTATTAATTGATACTAGACTACGAAATGTATCATTTAATAACTACAAGAGTGAAGGAAGAAAAATCGTTAAATTAAAAATGATATAGAATTTTTACGTATAAACTACCCTCTTGTCAGCAGCTATTACTGTTATAACATCAACCCTTACCTCGATGGGTGGCCAAAACCTTTATTAAAGAGTCACACAGTCACAGTCATAAACATTATGTTTTATGTACTATAGCTCAAATAAATTAGCGGAACGATGTTGGAATTAAATTTATTTCATTTAATTTGAAATATGAACGTAATCCTAAACATGTACTTGTTTCTTATTAGCCAATAATTAAAACTGTAACACTTAAAAAAAAAAACAAAAGAAACACCCAAGCATAATTCATAATCATATTGAATAAACGTCAATTTTCACAATTATAAAGCTTTTTGATAAAAGAATAGAAATAAATGTTCTTTCAATTAACTGAATGTCAATTAGCATCTACTCAGGAACAAGGAAAGTGAAGTTTTTGGTTTGCTCTTCGAACTTATGATAAAAACGTAAAATTAACAATAACTTTAATTAAATTAGTTTACATTATTTCACTTATAAATAGATGTATTTTACGTACTATCCTTTCTAATGACAAAGAAAATCAATAGAGGAGTTATTAAAATTTTTCTTGCAAGTAAGTACGTTAATCACAATAAGAGTTTCTCTCTTTTTTTTATTAGATGATCTATTGAAAGGGTATCTGATAATATTATAATTACGACAATGAAATTTATATTACTGAATTGGTAGGTGTAGGTAGATGCAGTCAAAGAGGTAGATAATTTTCCGATTTTAATAAATAACTACTTTGAACCGCATAATAATGAAAACAAATCCGCACCCAGGCTACGTTTATCTATAATTTACAAACCATAGTAATTAATATGTAGATTGAGATGATGATGGGCTTTACGACCAAGGATGATTATAAACAATCTATTTAAAAACCATTTCCATTATTTTAAAACATCTTTATTCAAAGCAAACCCGTTTCGCAATTTAGGCCTCTTCAGTGGTTTCAATATTTAAAAAACAATAGACATAATAAAATCATGTTTACAATAACGATGCAAACAAAGTCAAATCATAACAGAACACATATTATGTGTAGGTAAATCCATAAAAATACAATTTTAGATATTGTAATAAATTAACATCAATTGTATAAAAGACATTATTATAAAGGCAATGCACAAGTACGAACAGTCAAAAACAAAAAAAAACCTACATATCTACATATCTACAATTAACCACCATAAAATAATTTTGTTATCATAGTAATTAACGATTTTCAGTTATTTTAACTATTTTAAGTGATATATTTTAGAGTGTTTTTGCGAACCTCGGCTACGCCTCGTGTCGCAAACAACACTCTCGACCGTAAAACTTCACTTACGACCCTTGGTAATACATAAATAACTATTAGGCTAATTTAGAAATACCATATAGGTACATATGTATAGTGCAAATTTTGTAACAAAAACCTTTTCGATTTGATTCGTAAGTCTGTGACAGTGGCGGTACATCACATGTAATACTTTATATACTAAAAAACCCACCCATTACAGAATACCTATTGTAACAATAGGGCGTCAATGGAAATCCAAAATTCTTGAAGATCTACTGCGCGTCCATCCCAAAGGTTTTTCTTACAAAATGCACTATATGTGTATATGCTACTGTCAATTTGATAAATTCGGAGATTATGCATAATTACCTAGTGCTTTTGACAATATGATTAGCAAGGAAGAAAATGTGGCTATAGTTGTTGCCATTTATGTTTAGAGTCACATGACCAAACGTATGGTATCAGAACACTACTGCTATCTTTATTTTACACATTAGTAGGTAAATCTTTGAGTTTGATAAAATCGAACATCTCTAATTTCGTTGCTCTCTACTGCACATGACAGTCCGAAGAAAATACTCGAACTTTTTACACAGTTTTAAACTGGTTTGTGATTTTCGGAACCAGCGGTACGAACAGCAAACTGGTAATTCTAATTAGTTCAAATCACGGATTTACATCGTTTGGAACGGCTGTTACACTTCTACGCATGCGTCTGACTATTTCGCACTCGAACTTTTCTGACAGTTTTGTTATGGGCCCCCTCTAGTAGATTCTAGTATTGGACAAATACATTGAAAAGTTAACGTAAGATATGGGATGATATTCATGTTTTGAAACAAAGGTCGATATCTGAATCAATTCGAAAGACAAATACTTAGTTACTTTGGTATAGAGTTTTTCCAAAAAATTATTCAGTTCTAAAAAATTTGAATATTAGTTCATATTAGTGATAAAGTTAACGTAAAGTATCTCTCGTTAGGTTGAGTTAAATCAAGTCGATTATATATGAATCGAAAGAGTGTAAAAAAACTAAGAGGCGCTGGTATCAACTTTTTTGAAAATCTTTCCCATTTTCCGGAAAACTTAATTTGAAAATTTGAGGGTATGCAACTTTTTATACACTACAACTAGTAAAAATGAGGATCTACCAGAAGATTTATGACTGTAGGGAGGTTACATTTTCTAAGGGACGGCCAATCACAAAGACATTACCACCTACTGCAAAGGAGATAATAGAAACCAAAATTTGTTTTGCCTCTATTGGGGTTGGGAGTTGCGAGTTGGGTACTCATGATAAAATATTTTACATTTTTTCTTTGTTTGTTAATTTAACACCTGCAGTTATCACTATTTAACGTTACAATCAACAAAATAATAAAATAATTTGCATATTAAAAATCTTCATTTCACTTATTAATTTATTAATATATGTAGGGCGAACGTGGGAGTCACAAGTATGATAAAACAAAAACACAAACACAAACCAGTCGCATGCTAAAAAATCGATTGATCGAACACTAGCAAAAGAAAATCAATTATCGATTAATCCATTATCATTATGTTATTATAAGTCAATAGTCAAATAATCGAATAAAAACTTTATATAAAAATATTTGAACTACACGTGTCAACACCTGTATCATTCATTATCAAATTATTACAGAAAGTATTTGAGAATACATACATGTTCAACTATGGCAATTATTACAACTATTTGCCAAAAAATGTTTTATAATAAGATTTACAATAGGCCTATGGTAAACATCTGGTCTTGCTCTTTCTTCATTTATTTTTCAAATCTTGTCATAAAACTAACCACTGAAAAACTAGCAGGTAAAAAGCAAAAGGGATAGAGAGCAAAACGAATCACGGTTTTATTACTATTCAACAAAAATTGTTAGAAAGTATTTGGGCCTTTTCTGAATATGTGCGTGCCACTGTTGCGGATCATACTAAATAGTATAAACTCACAACTTTTTTTATTTTTACTTTACTTATGAGTATGAAAAAAGATATGAAATAAACCAAAGTGAGAATTATATCTGCAGGACCGCGTCTAGATCTATGCGGGCCCCAGGCATACAATTGTTATAGTATAAATAACAATGAGGATAATATTCATTTGTTAAAAGATCATAATTTTTGAAATTGTTTTACACTATTAGCGGCCCTGCATACCTATCAATACTATCAATAAGTCACTAAAATTTTTTGAACACATCCATACAATATTTGTATTGCAGTTGAAAAGAGAAAGTCCTTGAATGAAACGATACGACAATAGTTTATAACTCAAAAAGGTCGAAAATTTTGAAACGGTTCATATCTTGCCCGTATTTACTGGGGCACAACTGAAATAACTAAATGTTAAAAAATTGATTTTTTAACATTTATTTTGCAAAATTCTCTAAAAATAAATACACTCCCGCATCTGCTTATTATTTTTTACGTGTTTTTAATAAAATATCTTATTGATTGGTTTATTAAAAAAAAGTCGGTAATCCGGTTCTGTTTCAAAGTATCTGGAGATAGTTATACGATAAATAGTTCTTCAGATACACAATTAGGGAATTTAACTTGTCTTTGACATCTTGTGTCCAATTATTCAAAAGCAGTTAATCAAAAGTCCGCAATTTTCTGAGCTAATCCTAATTTACTACAAAGTGACACAGAAATACTTAACGAGATAATATAAAAAGTAGCCTTGCATTTGTTTTCATGTATATTTTTTCAAAAATCACTTGCGTAAAAAAAATTATTTATCGTAATTACAAAAATTTCACTATTGGATGTTTATTGATTATCAACATTGTCCTAAACACATCTGGTTTTCTGTTATTCAACAATTTATCCAAAGCATATCTTGGGACCCAAAAGCAGGTATAAAAGTATTAGTTCAATGTACAAAATGGGATGTTCCCAAATTTTACTCACATTTGACAATAAAGATAGATATAATAGGGTGCTCTCACTCACTTGAGATGTCAAGGGGTATTGCTGGTGGTATATTTGAAAAAATACAGGCAAAAAGCTGAAATTCGAATTCAGTGATGGGGCCCCTTATGTATTATATGTAGGTACATATATTCGACGAACTAGCTTTCATCGAAAGATCATCGAGAATAGATCACTTTCTATTAGACGTATTCAACAATTATATTGATTTTGTTAATTATTTTTATAATGTAATTTGTCACTTTGTATTTTTATATTGCCACGTACTTAATTAATATCTTTGTAAGATACTGTAAATGAAATTGTTTTCTAGAAAATTGATAGAACATTTTTTCAAATTGATTCGTGAATCTCAAATTGAATAGATACTTATACCTACTCGTATAAATGTTTTTATTTTGAGTAATAGTTTATTTATTAATAGAAATGTGAAAAATTGTTATTATTTGATAGAAAGAGACAGAAAAGGATGTGTTCTCTAGTTTCCTGTGGATAAATTTCATACGAGTTATATACTACATAGTTTGGTTTGTTACACCAGTTGGTATTGTTTACTTTTTTAACATATGGTGGATAACATCGTTCTAAAACACAAAGTATGATGTTTTAAAATTAATATGTCATTTGGTATTTTCAATGGCATCCGGGTCATAGTGCATTCAGAGACATGTTAATCGATTATTTGTGCCATATGTCGATTGATAGATACATCTCCACTTTGGTGAGGGTATAAAAGCCCTCATACGTCTCAGTAATGTCATCGCATTTGTATGGACTATCATCTGGATTGTTAGTGCAAAGTCAACATGGATTTACGTGTAAAGCACGTCTTTTTCCAATCGCGTTGGTCCTCTAATACGTCCCTAGAGTCCTTTCATACGTCGCCCGAGACATTCCTGGCCTTTACTTTATTTCAGTTATCAACTACGGATCTACATAATATTGATATTCTAGTGTGTTCTGCATTATTTTTCACTAGCTAAAATGGCTATTGTTTTTCTTGTCTAACGGTAATGGTCGTTGAAACAATTTCATAAAACAAACATAAATACATACGACAGTACTATATTTTCAATATTGAACAAACTATCTGCCCTAGGAAGGAAACAACAGCCACTAATAAATAACTAATCCTCGTAACAGGGAATCGAACTCTTAACGACTATTTCCTGCTATATCTAATAGTCTGAACCCGAACAAAACAAACGCAATACCTCGAATGCCATTTGTACGGCGCGATATTCGACTTTTGCAGGAATAGCATTTCTTAACACAAAAGTTTCCAACTTATATTGCCGAGGATAAAAACAAGATCCCTATAGATTTTATAAGCAGCAGTTGCTTTACAACATCAGAACTGATCGATTCAATCCAAACAAAACAACCCCGATCTTACTACTATCCACTACCCATGGACCCGTAAATCAGAAAACAATACCTTCCAAACCATTTGCACCCAAAGCATTTCAACAAACAAACTATGATTACATCACATTACCAAAACCAAATAAATATTGACAGACTAAAACAATACAATTTATTATTGAGCTAAACAAATTCTAAATTCCACATAAATTGACCTCACCTATTGTTGATTCGTGGGTGGTATTTCTACAAGGTAATTTGCTATTCCTTCTAACTTCGTCAACAGCTAGTTTTCAAGTTATTTTCGAATACCTACCTACCTACCTATCTGAACGATATGCTTTCTTTAACAAACATGGGTCAAAATTAGCGATTATTATGCCGCGAAATTACTAGCAGACATTGAAACATAAAAGAAACTTTCAACTAGTTGACATTAAAAATAATTCAGTAAAATATATTAGCCTATATGTAATTATATCTAAATATAAAAATATAAACTATACCTACCTATTTAGATATGTTTTATTTAAATAATTTTATTATTATTTCTTAATTAAGGCAGATATTATTTACTTGATATTAATGGATATTAATGTACCTACATATTATTAAATGTATGTATGTAGGTATACATACATACATAAGTGTGAAAGTCTGGAAGTTATCCAAAAGTTTTCGATAATATGTTGGAATTTATTTGTGTTTCTGCTTTTATATAAATTTTAGAGGAGCCATTTATGATGTAATTTATTGTCTTTAATACGGTGCAATGTGCGTAAGATGCATTATTCTAAATCAGAACATTAACTAGTCCCAAGATAGGTCGCTTACCGTTGGACAAAGTTGTTTCCCTGGAGGTAAGTAAGTTTAGTGGAAGGAGAACACCTCGTATTCCTGTCCGATTGAAATTAATCCGGAATCTTCCAGTATTAATGGAGAATATACGCAGATTTGGAAAGACCATTATCCCTATGTTAAAAGACATAAAGTATCTGAAACCGTATCATTCACATTGCCGTTTAACTTGTACGTATTAAATAAAGACAGAATATATAATGTTGTCCCACTTTGCAAAATATAGCTTGTTTCACCCCATTCGGCCGTCCCGAGAACAAGACGGACTGTGCATAGAAATTAGCGACAATGCCCATAGACGCCCTTTGGCTTGACTTTACATTTAGCAATTTTCGATGTAAATTTGCAAAATACCTATTTATAAAATAATAATGGCCTTTTTAGGTACTAAATTAGTATTGAGGCATTCATTTCCGCATTTTCTTTAAACAACAGGATATGTTTTGCAAATTATGTTGATTTGTTTAAACTTTGTCACTTCTTTATTGGACTGTTGCTTATCCGAAGTGAATTTTTATATCAAATCAAATTCCTTTTAGACTGATTATTATTTATAGAAGTTTTATCGAGACGTACTATCATTTAACTCTTTACTTTACAACCACAATTTATGTATACCCAGACACAGGCAATTCAGACATTCTAACTTCACTTCCTTAGATTCACTTCCCTTAAGTGTACTCATCTAGAAAAATCGGATCAAAATCATCTCCAATTTACTTCCGAACCAGTCATTATTGATTATGACCGCTTGAAGCCTGTCGAAATATCTTGACTTCCTATCTTGAAAAAAAAAAGGAAGGAATAGGATAATTTCTTCTAAATTTCCATTTAGTAAAGAAACGTAAACAAGTTATTTTAAATTTCTATCTAGTGGTTGGTTTAGTTTTATTCCAATAAAAGCGCAAAATGTAATTGTTGTCTCGCAGAAAGCAATAAAGAGCTTTGCGGTTAAAATTGGTAGTCTTATAGTTCACACCCTAAATCGATAATATGTATCAATCTGTAAGAATTTGAGCATTGTCTGATATTATTATAATCGCAATGATTATTTAATTTGAATCGATGTGAATGTGGTGGAAGGCGTTGAAACTCCAAGAACGGTGTCTATAATTAATTAGTAGAAATGAAAAAGCTTTGGAGTGCGCATTTGAAAAAGTCCGGAGATAATGAGATTATCCTTGCAGGCGGCTAAATTGAAAACAGAATCCTTTATTGGATAAATTCGGTAGTTGCAGTTGCGCATCTAGGAAAAATCATAACTGCTTGAAGGAAATGTTAAATTTGCAGAATGTAAATAAATTAAAGGAAATTTTACGAGTCTGAAATTCAGTGTAAGTATAAGACTGTGAATTATAATTTCGTTACATTTCCTCTCGAGACCCCTCATTCCAATGCATTTCCTCATCTCATTACTTCTGCAGTTCATCACAGAGACAGCTCACCTGTACTTTGTTATATCAAATGATTGTCGTAGCTCTTCACAAAGAATTATTGTCGTATTCGTACGTGCAACTCAGTATAATATCCAAATACTGTCGTCACCCCTTCAATATTTACTTCACTATACGACAAAATATTTGTACAGGAAAAAAAAACTAGTAGTAGAATTTTAGGCGAACATTAAAATATCAAATTCATCGACGGGAGTTTTAAAAATGTTCCATTGTTGAATATAGGTGGAATTCCTAAACCGACCGACAATGAAATCCTGACAATCTCACCACCTACACTGGGATATTGATAGCTGGCAATCCCCTGATGAATTATATAACGGCACACGTCTAGCCCCATCCTAATGGACATGAATCGCTTCATCAGACTCTTTTGATATCCTTCAGAAAAATTATAATGCTATCCAATACATTATAGATATGAATGTACATAAAAAATACATACATACGTATATATGTAGGTATATTATTTATATATGGATACCTATACCTACATGCAATTATATGTATGTACCTACCTATCTACCTATAAATATTTAGGTATTTGTTAAATTTAAATTTTGGCAAAATCACCCTACTATTTGAATGATATTACTACATATAGCAAATTTTCTTAATATTTTACATTGAATTTATACAATACTAACATAACAAAGGCAATTTATCAAGAACAATCGTTTTAGGGCAATAAAGTGATTTTGAGTTCCGGTCCTGGATTAACGAAGATATATGTGGGTAGTGGAATGTCCACGTCTTGTCAATGGTGCGGTGAGAAATTGCGTGGTGGCCTTTGTCATCAGAATAATGACTTCTTGGCAGATAAGGCGGACGGTCAATTCCGATGGTCACTTGCGTGCATCGTATTTGTATTGTTCCATCAGCGAATCATTGTAGTCCAGTAAATGGAGTGTGAAGCGATAGTGGTTGACCACATCGACTTATCTTGTCGACAAACAAACAAAACAGGTCAATGTTGCATCTCGTGTCTGAAACTAAGAACAAATAAAATAATAAAAGGAAATCCTGGATTTCAGGAAATTCTACAAAACTTCGTTATAACATAACAGATAACACATAACATTACACTAACTTACCTACCTACTATTCCATATCCATATATGATTTCAATCAACATTAATTTAAGAAAAAATGAAATAAATTAAAAGCTTATAAAATAAAATACAGCATTTCCTTTATAATGTAACCTTTTTTTTCTATAGCTATGAATTTCAATAAATTGTTAGCCAGTGTTATAATTAAAAAATCCGATATGCACTGAAAGAATATTTTTGCAGCCATAATTCACAGAGTTTTATCTTCGTCATAAATAAACGACCCTAATAATTAAAAGTTTTTCTCGCGTACAAAAAGATGGGACAATGTCCTAAAAGCTACGGTTCGAGAGTGAACACCCCTGCAAAGACCTGTAATAATCAACACTTTCTGATACGTGAGAAAATATAACTGTTGTAAATTAATTTAACCTATTCCGCTAGTCATTGCTGTATCTACAGATGGTGCCATATTAATTATTAAGCTGTTTAACGAATATTTTCTATAGAATTTCAATATTTTCGTTGACTACTACTAACACACAACAAACCAAAAAACATGTTAATGTAGACAAGTTTCTTGTATTATAGGAGTATGTATTATTGTTGTTCAAATGATTGAAATGTTGCGCCGCCCCTGGCAATCATAGGGATGTTGTCCTTTCTCCGATGACGCATCTAGAATCTCTGAATTGTATGCTGAACGTATCACTTTTCGTAGTACTTATTTACATGGTTCCGATCAATAGACTGGGTATACACATAGAGGGCCGTCATCAGAAATGGCCGTAAGCGACATTTGCGCCTCTTGCAAACATGTTACATATTCTTACAAAGGTTATGAGTAGTTTTCACACAGAAAACTGGTTGACGTAGTTCGTATTTCTTCTGACACGGACTATATCAACCCTTTTCAGATTATCGCACCCCCTAACGTGACTCACTATGTATATTTACATCCTTGTTTTCTATTTATAATTCTATTCGTTCTTCTTCATGGACCCTCACTGGATCAGATCATGTGAAAAGATCTATTTCTGTTGTTTTATTCAAGTATTTCTCTTTTTATTGAATCTACAGTGTATAACAAATTTTGGTTGATAATTTCAAAGCAACTAAATACAGAATATTATCCCCTGTGGCCATTGTTAAAAAATTGACAATGAGTATATTAATTTATGTTCTATTATATTTATATTTTATGCATTGAACTTATTTTTTTATTAACTTATTTTTAATGCATATTGAACCGTTTATGTTACGATACGAATTTGATTACATACAAACATAAAAATCGTTATTTGATCAAAAATGTGTAATTTGTAAAAGAATAGTTAAAAATAAGTAAATATGTATGTATATACTTACATTTGTAGGTATGTAGGTATGTACCTACCTATTTATACATAAACTTTAATAAATGGAATCCTTTATTGCCGCAAGGCTTTGGGTTCATGAATCCATCTTCAGTCCGAAACCGGTTCTATTAGAATAAAAGTATTCATGACAAAATTTCATTTAATTTTTTTTTTTTTAATCATCAGCCAAATCTAACAACACAATTTATTGATTTGATCATCTAATATCGTAAATATTGTAATAATAAGTAAATTAATTCTGTAACTATCTAATTCTTATGTTGTGCAGTGTTTCC